>JAOYSI010034448.1:2955-30016 GCA_025775065.1 Hiodon alosoides
GTTTACCATGGCCTCATTAACAGAGAGGAATCGCCAAAACGCAGGTGCAAAATGGCATACACGTTTACCATAGCCTCATTAACAGAGAGGAATCGCCAAAACGCAGGTGCAATATGGCTTTTGTTGGATGCGTTTCACTGTCGCGCCCTCCCAGATCTTCCTGCAGGTTCCATCCACATTCCAATCTCACCTGTTGACTCCCCCAAGCCTCTCACTGCCCCGGCCGGCGCAGGAGCGACGTCACGCCGGAAAGCTATCTCTCGACGGCAGCCGATTTACATGCGGAGGCCTCCTCTGCTTTGAAATGGAAATGTGGCTGTGGCGAGACCCAACAGGACCGTGGGAGAGCTGCTTGTAATGTATCAAATTTTCACAGACTGTCAGATACTTTTCATCTGACGGTGAATACATTTATACATTTTTCATTACAAACTTAAACACCAAATGTGGTGATACATTTTGGAATTTGGCAGCCACGACAGAGAGATAATGTTAACTACATTAGCACATTGTGCTCAGAGCTTTTCCCTCATTCCAGTCTCTGCTGGCAATCTCAGCCTGGTCAAATGTAATTATTTCCACCCAAGAGTATCACTGGGTGGAGAATGACTGAAAATTGTATACTGTCAACACATAGAGACATAGAAAAGTCATACAAGGAAGGCTGCTGTTTTAATGAGTACCTCACTATCAGATGTTGTCCTTACATGCATCAATGTACTTTTAATTTATTCACTTACAAATCCAATCATGGAGTTTTTAATGTTTAGGGGAAATGCTTAATTTTGCTTGGTATACTTTCATTCTATTGACACAAACAGAAGTTATTTATTTTCCTGCATGAGCAGTTTTTAATCTACAATTCAACAGAATTAAATTGAATGATTCTTTGATCCCACGGGTGATTTTTGCTTCCTTATTTAAAATTACCACCACCGTTACACGGTCTGTTGTAGACATTACATACATGCTAATGCCCTGTGGCCATACAACCCCACATATAATTTCTGTGAGTCTCAGAAGGTAGGTGTGGCTTAGAATTGGATGATCGATCAACAAGGAAACAGTTGTCACTGCTGGCGCCGTTGATGGTTGGACCAGTAGGGTACATCTTCAGGATCTAATAAAGACTCTGGTGGTGGAGACAAAATGCTTTTGTCTTTAAGTCATTATGGGTACAGTTACTTAACTGCAAGGAATCTCCTACGGATCCTGGCAATACTGATCACCAAAATTCAACATACCACCTCCTGGCCAGCACCCTCCTGGTAGGTGCCGCATAACTAAAAGTTCCTAACTGAATTGCCTACCTATTTAAATAACAGTAATTAAGAATATAATGGATTGTAAAGAACTTGGGTCCGCCTCCCCTGCGGATGTAGAACGTAATATTGGCCTGCACCTCGGTAAACCCCTGAAATTAATATTTTTGGCAGATGCTTCTATTTTAACATCTGCAAGGAGTCCAAGTGAGATCTTTGACACATCCACCTTGTCTGCTGAGCCTGGATTTTAACCCGAACCACTGATGGCAGATTTAAAACACTGTTGTGCATTGTGCGGCTTAATTTTAGATTATTTGCATTCATTTGGGTTTTCTATGCCGTAAGCCCTTCTACTTTCATATAATAAAAGCCGAAAACCCAGAAATCAGAAAGAAAATAGTTTTTAAGACCATTAAAATGTCAAGAATCTGATTACTTGAAGTGTTACATTAAAATTGTGCTTTTATGTTCCTCTGTACCTGAATATTAGCAGGCTCCACTCCTAATGCAAAATAGCATTTTTTAGGCTTTTATCTAAGGTGCAACTTTGAAGGTAAAAAATCGTCATAGACAGAGGAATTATCACTCAATGATACAACATTGTACAACATTAGCTGAGATTTAGGCATGCATGATACAAGGATAAAGAAATATAATCTGTAGTACCTTTCTGAATTGAGAGCACATTTATTTGCATATAATTATGGCTGATAAAAATTTACCCTCAAGAGCAGAGATCTAAACTTATTGACAGAACTCAATATTCTCAACATATGTCAACAGTTTTACTGCGTTTCTCTCTTTTTATAAAGCTCTGCATTAAATGCATGCATACTTTTACACAAAGGCTGACATAAATGGCAATTTATGATTGGTTGACGGGTGAGCATTAAAATTGTGTAATCAACAGAATGAAAACGCAAAGCGCCCTTTCAAGGACAGCAAAATAACCTAAGAAAATCTTTATGAGTGAAAAAAAAAATGCAACAAAAATCATCAACTTTCTCCATCTGCCAGAAGAAGCACAAAGGCTTTGTCTTACAGCTCTGCGGCTGAACTTGGTCCATTTTCTTTTCCTGTTGTGTTTCCAAGGATTTTGTTGCCAAAAAATTCCACAGACAAATTTTATCCACAAATGTGTTCAGCTAAAAAGCTTGTCATTCTCCCGTGAAGATTGCTTTTAAGATCTTCACATTACTACTTTTCCCCCTGCCCATCATCGAAGCGGGAAAAAACTGGATCTTTCTGGAACCAGGTAAATACAGCTACAAAACCAACAGTATGCAAAGCCCGCCTGATTATGAAGCTGTACATGCAATCTTGTGGGCCATTCCGGAATGTTCTTCGCTGCAAGTGAAGTGGGGGTTTCCCCTTCTACGCTTGCCATAGTCAACGAAGGCGAGCATGAGCGTTTTACACAATGCCATGTGAATGCATACGCTTTGTTTCTCTGAGATGAGGACAACTCATCCTGTTGGCTCAGAATTGGAAAGAGCTCCGTTCCTCTTGAGCTGTTGAAACCAAGTTAAGATAATCAGCCATTCCAGCGTCAGAGGTATACATTCCTTAGCTGGGCACCATACTGTACTGCCACCGTACAGCTATAATCAGTACCAATTATCGTATGGCTTGCCTGGGGGTGTATGTGCTAAGTGATGACAAAATGCAGTCGGCGGAGTTTTTGCCTGCGGGGCAATCTAACCCCATATTCCTTGGGAAGTTGCATTGACAGAATGGATAGAGATTTGGGGGAGTGAGGGATGTTGGGGAGCGCTGTGCTCCGGTGGGACATTGAGGAGACATTGGGAAAGGCTTTGGGACGGGTATTAGAGCCACCTGGCGTGATGAGGACAGGAGCCGCCCCAGCATGAAAGGGAGGGCGTAAGTAAGCACTTATCAGTCATCGACAGTCATCTTTATGCCTTTTTAATGGCGGAAAGAGAGTCTCTGCCGACTTCAAAAAGATCTGGGACAACAGAGAGATTTGTTTATGAACAGACACTCTGGAAAGCTGTTCCTCCGGTCCAAGGTGGATATCGTTGCTTTTCTAAACATATTTAAAAAGTGCCATAAACTGGTTGCTGTGATCAACTTAGACACCGTACAAGGACTTCAGCCATTACATTCTCACCCATTGTCTGGGCTGTGCATATGGGAGTGGGAGCTGGGGGGGTGGTGTCCCTTATTGGCAATATGGAGTAGTACAGGGGAAGAATGACTTATTGTTTCCAATAATTCTTGTTATTTTTTGTACCTTGCTTGCCTGTTTTGCAAGTTGGTGTGGTGTCAGCTTGGTCAGCTTGCCTGTGTTCGGTCTTGGTGGCTCTAGTGGGCAAGGCGCATAGCCAATCAACACAGTCCAAGCAATGCAGCCCGTGAGGCCTGTGACATCCACCAATGGAGCCGTATTGCATCAAAAGATTCAAATGATTCAAATAATGGATACTGGGGGGATGTGAGCTGAAATCCCCTTAATCCTCCTCGGACATTTGTGCTTGCCGGAGATGAACTGTACTCCCACGTCCTAAAGGGCTGCTGACAGGGACCATTTCAGCAGTTCATAGATTTGTCTGGAAGACAACAGCAGCGTTGTCTGGGCACCGCGCACGCTGCGGTGCCAGGCGGGGAAAACAAATCCCCTGAATGCATATTTTATGACCAGCTGAGAGACGCCTATGGAGGTCTTAGCTTCGCCGCGAGAAGCTAGCTCAGTGGCATTTATTGATGTCTCCGACTGCCAAGCTGACTGAAGGAAGGAAAGCTGATCTTTGGGGCAGTGTTGCAACACAAACAGTGCACGATGAGAGCTGGTCGTTTCCAAGTGAAACTTCCTGATAAGAGCTTTAAGCTTTCCGCAAGGTTCCTTTTCAACTCTGCTTCACCCCTTGTAGCCTTACCCTATTAAGAACGATCTAATTAATGCCTACTTGACGAATGATAAATAACCATCTCTCTGTACTAAAAATTGCAATGCTGACTCACACGAAAAAATCAAGACTAGATTTTACTGCCTATTATGAGTGGAGGCCAACCCTATGTGCCACCCTGAAGAAGAGCTGAGCCTTGCTGGGTAAATGCAGATAGATAGATCAAAAAATAAACTCTGAAGGATTTTGATGCATGGATGTCCATTCTGGGTCTGTGAGCTTTTCTCATAAATCTTGCTTCATGCATTGGAATTCACCATCAATCATTTAAACTACATTCATACAAAACAAACAAAACTAAAAAAACCCTATTCTGGAGAGTGAACAGAATGGTTCATAGCCCATCCTTTTTTTTTTTTTGGCATCAGCCACCTCTTGTCTGGTGCTTGGGAAAAAATAAAATCAAGTTTCCAACATTATTTTAAAACGGTTGGGTTTAAGGCCGCACAATCCTTAGTGGAGGACGTTTCTGCTAAGGTTCCCTGTTTGAAATCATGGCACAAAGCTCCCTGGGCACAACTTATTTACCACACCAATGTCTAATTCAGGACAGGGTGTTTTTTAAGTGGTTGGACAGATTTAACCAAATTAAAACATGCGAGGCAGCTTTGTTTTTTTATCGTCGGACAATTATCCGCTCCTTGTCCCGGAGCTCTCACAGATGGAAACAATATTTGAAGCAGCTGAAAAAAAAAAGAAGAAGAAGAAGAACCAGGAATAATAAAACGAGAAGCTGGAGAAGAAAAAAAAAACATTTGCTGAGAGGGTACATCACAATCCCAGAATCATTTCCCCCTCTGCACTTAAGGGAGTATGGAGGCTTTCCTACATTCCTGAACCTTCCCCAAAACGATGGGATTGCTATCTGTGCACAATTTAGGGGCTGCAACTGGAAACATCCTGCGGTATATCCTTTGTAGCAGTGCAGGGGCTTTCTGGTGGGAAAAAAAAACCCGGAAACCGCAGCTGAGGACTGACAATTAGTCATGTTTTTTTTTGACAAGCTATATAAAGGAAAACACTTGTGGGAAGATCACAAAACACAGAGGCTTCAGACTCCAGCCATGTGTGCAGACCTTCCAGGTCCTGCCAGACAGTTGGTACATGGCTAAGTCGAACAGAATTTATGGCTAACAAGGCGAGTTCTTTGGCCGGTCAACGGAAACATCTCTCACTTCTCTCAGTCCCACGGCTAACCGTGTATTTGGTAAATTTATGGGTTGGGTTAGCATTTATGCTATATGTCTGCAATCACATTCAATTCAAAAAGCTTCTTATGACACGTAGGTATAGTTTTCTGTTTGTGCGTTGTTCGTGCCCTGTATGTGTGCATTGGGAACATCGTAAATCCGATATCAAGTCACCAGATCTGGTGTACTACTGTACTGTACCTCTGCGTTTCAGTGTCAATCACAGACAGAGACTAAAGATCTCAGTCTTCAGCTTTCAGCCTTGGGACCTGCATATATTTTAACTGAGAGTCACATTCTTAAACGAACCTTTCAGGTAGCTAATAAAAAAGGAATAATAATCTCAGTCGTATTTAATAGTAATGTCCAAAACAACCTTTTAACACCATCTCCGTCCTGCACTGGGTAGGTTAGGTATACCAATACCTATGTTATGGATATTTTTTTTAGACATATTTTTTTTCCAATCCTGGCTTGTAGAATTAGCCTCTCCTCCTGTGGAGTCTGTTCGCGTGTTTCCTCATTGTCTCTGTGTGTGACTGCGATGTTGACAACAGAATCTGGTGGCACAATGTGAGACTCCAAAACAAAACTGGCAGGTTTCCATAAATGATTATGCATAACATACATTAAAAGAGGAAGATGGCGGACAGCCGAAGTACAGACAAACGGGACCTGAGTGAAATAAAGGAGGGGAGGTTGGGCACAGACGTTTACTGACGGACCAATGCTTCCGCACAGTCTGACATGAGCCTGACGAAGGCGGATTGTGCTGAAACACTGCTGTAGAAATAAAGGAGGGGAGGTTGGGCACAGACGTTTACTGACGGACCAATGCTTCCGCACAGTCTGACATGAGCCTGACGAAGGCGGATTGTGCTGAAACACTGCTGTAGAAATAAAGGAGGGGAGGTTGGGCACAGACGTTTACTGACGGACCAATGCTTCCGCACAGTCCGACATGAGCCTGACGAAGGCGGATTGTGCTGAAACACTGCTGTAGAAATAAACGCATGCGGCAGGAGAAACGGAGCTGGCTCTCCTCCTCCGCACGTATATTACAAATGACAAACATCTATTGTCTTCTCTAGTGCCCTTTTTTAAACTATGGCCTTTGAAGCCAGTTCCGTATTCATGAATTTGTGCTTAATTCAATGGACACTCACATGGAACTGAACAGAGTAGTTATTACACAGAAAGCACATGTTCAATGTCGCCTGATAAACACAGACTTGCTCAGGTTAAAATGCATTTGAATTAATTCAATGCTGAAGGAAAGTACTTCTCAAGGTTGGAAAATAGCGACATAAATGCCTGAATTATCCATCTTATCCTCTTTTATAAACATAGTGCAAAGACGTACCCCCAATGAAAAATTGTATGTGGCAGAAAATAAATTAAATAACATCATCTGCGTTTTTATCTATTGTACCGACAAGCATTCATTCAAATCCAAGATCATGATTCAGTTCGCTACTTAAAAAGTGACAGCAAGGAGCTGTTTGTTAGATGCATCTTATATCACACTTGTGTGTACGTTCAGACATAGTTTTTTACGTATGCTTTTTTCCCCCCACTTGATTTTGATCAGAGTAAATTTGTAAAGCCCCATTTGATTGGAGCCACTAGATGTTGATGAAGATCAGAGGGAACAGTACTGAACAGCGATGGGCTGAAAAGACTGTGACACCAGAGACTGGGGGCCGAGTATCGGAGCCCGGGGGGACCTGGGGTGGCAGGTCTCACTCACGACGGACGAGCCGAACAGCCGGAGCGTTATTGCAAAGCAGCTCCGTCGACATCCTCCGCCCTTGAACTGTCAAGCAGCGGAGCGAGGGAAAAAATGCAGAGCGCTGCCAGACAAAATTAGTCGTGCCTATCCGTAGTCATGCCCTTAGTTGCAGGTCGTTAGATAAGCCGAACCTGTCCCGTGTCCTTCTGTGCGATCGCCTCCCATCTGCGATTCACTTGAGAGAGGCGACCCGCTGTTTTCCATCCTTGTGACTTAAAGTAGAAGGTGGCACATACATAGCTCAGCGAGCTGGTGAGAACGGCTGTGAGCAGGCGATCTGCTCACTCAGCTGCAGCGCTAGGTGTCCTCGTTTGTACCAAATGACAGTGAAGCCCGGTGGCCTTGAGGGGAGCAGCCGTGATGACAATATCCAGGCTGCCAGGCTGGCCAGCGGAGGCCCGGCGCGTCCCTTGCAGTAAACTGAAGTGGAAAAAAAGAGCCCAACTGGGTGAAGGGGCTCAGTGGAAGTTTAGTCTATTTGTCCGGTCCCGAGGGGATGGTCCTCAGCTGTCTTGCAGCAGCCTCTGCTCCGAGTCTCCTGTGCACCCCTACCTGTGCGACCCTGGGGAGAGATCCTGCAGCCATCAATTTGGTGGCATGGCAACAGTCAGGCCCAGGGAGTTGTTGGTTCAGTATTTATATCTCAGTGCACTCCTGTGCCTACAATATATTTGTGCGGGAAGTGCTTTGTAACGGATTGCCCTGCGCTGTAATTGCTTTAGTAGGGGTGTCATACTTCACGCTCGCCTTGTAGAGGGTTACATTGAATGCCAGGCTGGTTAGATCTTGCCAAATTGGGACATGAGGGTCAACCCTGGGGTGGAATGGAGTATAATGGCTGAGCAGATCCCTGTTTGTAGCGCTGTTTCTTGTCTGATTGATTTACAGCCGGTACTGAAAATGACCACCATTCCATCCACACATTTGGAATGTAGGAAATGGAAGATATGCAGAGGTAGTCCTGGATCATGTCATGTACTTTGCAGAGGACAAAGTTATTTCTGTATTAATTAGGACGTTATTGCGTTCATCAGTGAATGAATTTGCACCCTGCCCCACCTCGCCTCAAACTAGGACAGTTCTTAATTAAAATATATAGCATTACGTTAGTTATAAAAATGGGGGAGTACAGAGCAGTGCTATTGACTTGCGAGGCTATGATGAACATGAAGGTTTGGACCAAAAATTCGGGAAAATCAGGTTTGTGCCCAAATAAAACAGCCATGAAAAAGAACAAATCAAGTGAGTGAATGGCCAAATTTATTCTATTTATTCCGTGAAGCAAGTTTCTCAGGTGTTGACCTCTGTGCATATAAACCACTGTTCCTGGCTTTCTCCTGTGGAAACGGCATGCGCGTGCTGTCCGCATAGCTACCTTGCTAATAACGCTCTCCTTTAGCCTCCGTTTGCTTGACGTCGAGTTACCAGCTGCTCGTCTCAAGCGCAATAAACTAAGCGTGTAAACCCTGACAGGGATAGGTTAATGTAAACTCCACCACTGAATCATTTTCCTGTGCGGCTGTATAACTGTCCTAAACCCTGCGACTCACTTAAACCCATTCACTAGACTCATTGATTTTACTGTCGTAATTAAACTGACACAACTGAACCACTATAAGGGCAAATGTTCACATGAAAAATGCAACACTATCCATTGTTGGCTCATTCATGTGATTCACCAAGACTCCGATCTTAAGCAAGTCAACCTGTGACAAGATAGAATCGGCTTTCAGAGCTGAAAGGAGTCACGTCTTTTTATGATGGTAATTGTACACAAAATCAGCAAATTAAATGTGTGGTAGATGTACAGAATCTCACTACTAAGAATGACTATTATATCTAGTGAGTAGGCAGTGCAGTTGCTTAAATGTTGCTTGAATACTAAAATAAATATTTAAAAATGACAAATGGCCATATTTATTTAACTAAAAATCTGTTGACTATTGGTATGTCAAGATGCATGTAGGAAAGTTTCGCAAAAGAATCAAAAACATATTAATCATACTTAGGTTAAAATACACATTTCAGTCTTTTTTTTATATTTTTTATAAACTATTTTTAAAGTAAAATTAAAATTGTTTTGGGGCGGTGGAACTGCAGTGGACTGTTGCTATGGAGACACATTAAGCGCAGCAACTATAAATTAATACATTTCCAACAGATGTATTTATCAGCAGATAATAGTCACCAGAGGTAGGTTTTAACTCCAACAGAATGCAGAGCTGTGAGAAATTGAGAAGAGTGCTTGTTGATATCTGTTCTTTGCCCTTATCTTGTTCCCGCTCTCTCCAGAACTGTTTGAATCACATAAGCAGACGGTATTATAGAACAGCTGTGCACACTGAGCTGGGTATGATTTATCATTCATCTGCAGGAGAAAAAGAAAAAAAAAAGAAAAGAGTGAACCTGCTTTCCATAGAAATCTACCAGGAATAATGGCTAGGACATACTTACTGCGCGAATGGGATATTCATTCTTACGGAAAGGAGAGTCTGGCTAGTTCTGAATATAATCTGAGGTGAGTGTTTCACTGTGGTTTTGATCCTGCCACTGTAAATAAAAGATAAAATAAAAGATACCATATTGGGGGAGGAGAGAATAGGCCCCCACAGTTCATGCCCTGTCACATAATATAGGGGGGCACCAAGTCGCTAGTCTGTGGCCCTTCTGTTTCTGTGGCCATTCTTCCTCTGAGCTCCGAAGCCGTTTTCGATTCAGGTGTAGCCATGGAAATGTGACTTGGCTGGTGAATGGCAGGGTCCCAGTACGCCCCTGCTCGCTTGAAAAAACCTTCACATATTCCGCCGACCGCCTGGTCAAACTGCCTGCAAATAAAACCGAAAGCAAGGCCATGGCGACGGCTCTGTTCAGAATATAAAGCTTTTTATGGCCACAATAATAGGGACTGAATGGCCATAGAGGCGTGCAAAAATGTTGCAGAATCATAAAAAAAAAAGAAAGAAAAGGACTTCTGAGAAAAAACCAAGAAAATGTTTACATTCGAGCGGGGCTTGCTTTTTTCTTTACCATCGCACTCCCTTAAATGGTGCCGCGATGGCATCATGATGTGCTTGTTTTACAAGCACAACAATGTGGTCGAATTTATCCACTTGGAGGTGCACACACCTGAGGTTCTGAGGCTGAACTAGTTTGTTTTAAACAGTGCTGGATCCCCTAATATTTTTCTTTTCTTTTCTGTTCCCTGACAGGTTTTTTTTTGCATTGCACAGCTGAAAATAATTGGGTCTCTAATTTCAAATAGCCCGAGGAAGGAGAACGTGCTCTGTCATTGTGTTCTCTGTGTATTGAAGAAGTGAGGGTAAACCGGCTGGTTAATACAAGTGAAAATAGTAATACCCAAATTAAGTTGAACTGAATTTTAATGAACAGCACTTTTCTTCTTCAACAGCTTGCAGGCATCGGAACGTTTTGGAAATGGAAATATTAATGGTTGTGAATCTGTAAATTTCTTATTTTCTCGTTTAAAAAATATTTTTAATAAAAAAATACAATGAACGATTCACGAAGATTCTTCTAAGAATAGTCCCATTCCGATTCCTAGTTAAAAGCTTACATTTGACAGTATAATTACAATTTTAATAAAATCATCCACGCCACTGCCCCCAAATTCTCGCCCTCTTGGCAGACATTCTGTATGCGGTTTCTCCTGATGGGGTCTTCCAGATAATGTAGCCTACACCATTTAACTGCTTAGATGAGAAGGTTCTGTAATCTCCTGATTTAATATAAAAACGAACTTAGTTTTACCTACAGTATCAATATAATGTCAACTACTAGCCCCATTAACAGGATCCTAGTGTGGCAAGCATGGTACTTGAGTGATCAGACACAGGAAGGCAAAGTACCAGTTTACAGTCTTTATTGTGGATTCTAAGCAAAGAGACAAAGACAGATTTTCAAAAAGTAATAAGAATAACTGACCTTTCTGTGCTTGAACATTTCCAAATAATAACCCAAAATAACCCTGTCACGGTTCAACTTCACCTCTTCACTCTCCCGTCACATTTCTCGATCACCTAATTAATCAATTAACATTCCACTAACTCATGTGCACTGTTCTGTTAATTCTTTGTTTTCATTCGCCCTGCACCTCTCAACTTGGTTTCTGTTTTCCTTATAACCCTGTCACAAAGGTTTTGTAATTGGGATTCATTGTTCTTGTTTTCATGTACCGTCAAAGAGCATGTTTAGTTTGGACTTTGACTAAGTCTCCTTGCTGTGCCTTGAAAGCCCTGTCTGGCTGGGACTCGGTCCGCGTCGGAGCTGCACTTGGGTTTATCCCTGCTCTGGTGCCCCGCACCTCGTGACAAACCCAGACTTGAGTGTTACAAAAATCCTTTTTACAATTTTTTTTTTTTTGACAATTCTGCCGTGTCTTTTTAAAGGCTTTCATTACAAGCACCTGAATTTGGTCTCAATAAACAAACCACACTTCGGTTTGTTAATGGGTTGAGTGCGTGCCCCCCCCCCCCCCCCGACTGCAAGCCAAATCTTTATCTTAAAAAAATTTAAAATAGTTTTTGATAGAACACATTATCTTAATTAATTTTTGAAAGATGAAATATCTACACGAGTTGTGTGTGCTCAACAAGCAGAAAACGATTTATTTTATTTGATTCTAAAAGGCAATTACTGATGTAGAAATGTGTTTTCATAGCAACAATTAATCCACTATAGCTATTAATTATATTTGAATTAATTTGCATATCATGTACTCTTTATATGTAAATCAGTTTAGAATTGGGAGCTTTTACGAAACATTATTGTTATCATGCTGTAATAGCTATAATGTCAAGATGACTTGTGATAATCCGTTCTATTGTTTTTAGGAATCTAGTACTTTGAGTGCTTACTAAGAAAAAGGTTATAAGAGAAATGATGAAGAAATGTATTTTATATTTGAATCAAACCCCTTATTCATCGAAAGAGATGTTTTTCTAAAAGATAAATGCTGTAATCCAGGTTTGTTTCATCGGCCATGACTGAAATACAATAATGAGTGCCCATCTTAGAAGTGCTCGAGTGAAGAGAAGCCCAAGTTCTCCTGGCTGCCACGGCACAAATCAACTTTCTTTCATTCATCTCTCCACAGAATAGATAAACAGTAGTGAATTTAAATACGTTTACATTTAGTGAATTGCATCCCATTAAGACAACTCCGTATTATTATTCACTCCGTATTTTGGTAAAAAATATGCTTTTTCTAATCATAAGTATATTACAACCCCCCCCCCCAGGTGAGATTGGATTCCTTTGATCAGTCACCTTGCCATTTGTCTGATTGTGTGGTATTTGCTCATGTGTTATACCCATCTGAGGCTCCCGATATAAATTTCAGTCCTCTGTGATGGTTTTATACTCCAAGTTAATGTCCAGGGAAAGATAAAGTATACCACTGTACCAATAAAGGACATGTTTCTAAAGGGTAATAAACAGAATTTATTGGCTTTTCTATACTAACAGTAGACTGATTCAGCTTTTAGCAGATACATTTTTGCAGTACTATTTAGCTCCTCATGCAAAGCATTTTAAGCAGTACTCAATTTTGGTTCTACAGGTTCCGTTTCTTCAGAATTTCACACATATTTTGTTCCTGTTCATTTTAAGGTCAGCGATTGGGGGGGAAAAAGACATAAATTTGAATACTGGCTCAGGACTGGCTGGAGGGCCCACGTTATCGATTTTCCTGCCTTCAGTTTTGTGTTCGTAGTCTGGCCTGTAAAACGGCAATCAGGACTGCAGGATGTTACTGGGAGTCGGTCGATGAAACGTGTCACTCGACAGCATACTGATCTCATGAAGATAACGTGCACCAGACGGTCAAGCAATGGCGCTTAAACGTGCAATAAAAGCGTGCATGTTGTTTCTCCAACGTACGATGCAGGTTACAAAGGGAACTGCAACATGAAAAACAAACTGCAAAATTTGGCTTGGTCAGAGGTCAAAAACAGAAATTCATTAAGAAATTTATGGAGAATGATTCACTAACTATACATCTGAGCACGCCCGTTTCTGGTATCTAGACTGCAGCCTCCGCATTCCCATCGGTATCCTTTGAGTTTTGAGGGTTGCGTTGAAAATCTAACCAAAAAAACTGCATGTTTCAGAATCGATGGGTTTTAAATGCATATTTCTTCACGAGATCAGGTATCTTGGCCACACTGGTTAAACTTTTATTATGAATAAAAAGAAGAAAGTTTTGTGTAGACTAAAAAAAAAGGCTTTGAGGTATTTCTGTATTCCATGGCATCATTCCAAATAAAAAAAACCTTCTCCACAGGAGGCGACATCATCTTGGTCAGTAAGTAAAGTTCTATTAAGGGCTGTGAAACTAGCACTGCTGCAATTCTCTTAAATTTACCACTGATTAGATACGAAAAAAATCTTGGGACACACTGATTAAACATCAGTCTGGACATTGGACTGGAAAACCGTGGAGCGGTACTACTCTGCTATAGCTTATCTTCAGTTCAATTTCAAAGATGATTTCAAACCTAATTATAAAAAGTGATCTCACTAAGTTATATCACTCCAACAGAAAGGGGACTGGTCCAAATGGGGGAAAAAAAATGAAGATAATGCATTTAGATGTTATTTTAAGATCTAAAACCAAAAATGAATTCAATTTAACTCAAAATGTATCACAAACACTGCGCACTGATATTACATTTACACAAGGTTTTTTTTTCTTCTCAGCACTGATTCAGTATGTCCCCCTCTGCATTGAATCAAAAACTAAATATGTGAACATCTGAAGATATGTTATTACTGTCTGTTTTTCTGCAGTGCTGTTGTCTTTTAAGAGCCCTTAGGCTACCGGTCTCCTCCGCAGGGCATCTGGATTTTTAGGGTCTCCATTAGAATAATGGGACTATCCCCACCTATCCGACACATTCCCTGCGCTGCCAGGCTAGGGAGGATACTGCTCCCTGAAGGCAGCAGTTAAACCCATGTGCACCGCATCATCCACCATGGGTTTTTTTTAAAGAAAAATTCCATACCCATTTGATGGTCTTTTGTCGGGGTGTGGCCATAACAGCTGTTTTTGTGGCTGGAGAGGTCATTCTCCTGGCTGCCCCTAGTGTTCAATGGCAGAAAAGTCAGAGGGGTCATTCACGTCGCCCCTAACCTCATCAAACACTGACCCCATTCTACACCACTGACCGTAGTCGGAATGCTAAATGCTGAATCACACGACACTTATACAGTATGTTATAATATTGTGTGTGCACCAGCAGATTGCACAACCTAAAGAAATCAGGTAAAATAAACTCAATCACAACGCTTACAAGGCCCTCAGAGCTACTCAAACTTCCCGTAGAACAGTGATTTTCAAACTGAACTGAGCCACCCCAAACTGAGAGTTTAACTTTATATTACATCATTTTCATTACCTATTTTAAACCATCGAACACACGCAATTAAATGAGCTGCTTTCGAAATGTCTGTTGCCCAGTCAAGCCGGCAGACCGGTACCATGCTTTGATGGTAGACCATGGTGTCAGACACAGGGATAATTTTAGCTTAAGTAACTCCACATTGTAACTTGTGGTTACATTTTCACCACTAACTGCGATCCAAGCAAAACCAAGATCCAGATATGGCTCATCATAACCCCCCGCTTTCCTTTTTTCTTCCTGAGTCCGCTTCTGATTTTAATTTGTGAAAAGTACCAAATAAGGACGGATTTATATTCACTAAATAAGAATAATAAAAACTCATAACATTTTTCCTTTAACGGTTGGCAATCAGGAACTAAACCGAATGGTGGTGAATTTATAGTTTATTACATTGTATACACTTCTGTTACTGCAAAGCAGATCATCTGGTTGATTTGGTTTTGATCCCTGCCACACCAGCTGGAGCGGTAGATGAACGCAGCGCGGCTCACAGAGTTAATGGCAGCAGCACCATGGGTGTAGCAGTGGAGGTTGAAGCAGTGACAGTCGGGCAAATCATGGGTGTAGCAGTGGAGGTTGAAGCAGTGACAGTTGGGCAAATCATGGGTGTAGCAGTGGAGGTTGAAGCAATGACAGTCGGGCAAATCATGGGTGTAGCAGTGGAGGTTGAAGCAGTGACAGTCGGGCAAATCATGAGTGTAGCAGTGGAGGTTGAAGCAGTGACAGTCGGGCAAATCCTGGAAGCAGAGTTGACAGAATCAGGGCAAATGGTGGGTGTGATTGCATTATTAAATTCATTTCTGTTTTGTGTGGTTTTAAAAAAAGTCAGTGATGGGTTTAATATTTGCTCAGCACATGAAGCGTTCTGTATTTTTCAGGTCGAGCAATAGGTACAGCCAGCATACGTAGGCTTCACCCGGGGGTGGGGGAATCACTTAATTCAAATCATACACTTTTTTGCACTGTAATTTCATGCAATGAAAAGAGAAAAACGTTTTTTTTTTTTTTTAAACATGAAACTCACTTAACTGGCAATGGATAGGCCTATTCTGTCAATATATAATATTGTCCTGTTTCTAACAATATCAATTTTGATTGTGCGAAACTGTGTTACTTTCCTGTGACTGTCAGTATGTGCCTTCCGTTGGATCAGAAATGACATTTTTTTGCTGGATACAGTGTTGAGGTTAGTTATATTTCACAGTTGGCAGAATGATAAGACTGCTGATGCACTCACAGTGATAGATAAATCTACTTCGTTTCCCACCTGTTTCATGCATTGACACACCCCGAGTTGAATTGGAGGCATGAACAGCATCAACCTCGAGCGCTGTGATTGGATGAAACTCGAGAAACGTTGCTTGAACGTTAAAATGACGTAAGCTACGGTTAAAACATGCCACTTGAAAAATTTGAGGTAGATCATTTGAAAACAAAACGTTAGCAATCATTAGTTAACGTGCCGTTGCCAGCTAGCTCAAATTAGCTAGCAAACGCAGACTTAAGTTACATCTCAAGATATGACCTTCAATTAGTTCAATGAGTTCAGGACCTTTTTGACCTAAACTAGGGAATATGGTAGTTCTTTTCTCACCTTCAGAATACATAGGATTCTTTGAGGATGGCCCAGACTCAGATTGCATCGTTGTAGGTAGGCGCAAACCTAACCATATCGTTATAGGTGGAAGAGATTGCCACAAGGTGCAGATTCAAGGATCAGTGCTGCCTTCTAGAATTTGCAGCATGTAAAAATGGAAAGATGATCCTGAATTAGCACATTAAAACAACATCTCACTTTTGCCTTGCTAACCAAACATAGTCTTTACTTGTCACTAAGAAACGTGTGCAGTTTTATTTTATTTAGTGCGTGGGATTAAAACAATAAACTGAAAAACTACGTCTGTGAAAAGCTCAATTATGTGTGTAAGCTGCCTTAGAAAGACACACCACTGAGGTGGATGTATGGCAAAAAGAAATGTAAATAATGTTAATTCCATAATCTTCCATCAGTCTAATTATTTGGACAAAAAGCATCCTGATTGTTATTCTGTCAGGGCCCAGGACAAACTTCCCGGACACCTGACAAATCAGAAATCTGATGTAGATTCTGTGTTAATGACAAATGCTTTAGCTTACTCACGATAGAGCAAAAAACTAAAAACTATCTCTGGATTGGTTAACATTTAGGATTTGGGTTGGGAGAAAAGGCATGCTAACAACATTATCGTAATTTATTAACTTGCCTTCACAGGCGTTGTAAAAATAGGTCAGGCCATAGCCAAGGGTGGCCCCCCGTGTTCCGTGCCTATGAACTCAACCCCTTATCTATCTAGACTGTCATGACTTCTCTGAAAATTCAATTCCAACCTTCTGATTCCTGTGGATGTCTGAACCACGAACAGCTACAACCAAGTCAGGCTCTCCTGACCCGAACAGTACTACAGCAAGTAACTGGACTTCAAATTGGGGCATTACAAGCCCTGAAATCCCCACAGCAGTGGTCCAGACAAAAATGGCAGCAAGCTATCAAAACAAATGCACAAAAGAAAAGGAAAAAAAAAACTATAGTGAAGAAAAAGTATGACTGATGTTAGTTGGAGTTCCTGAGAGAGCAGTTTAGGGATGGGCAGCACAGTGTGGGCAAGTGAGGGAGAGATAGAAGATGTATTTGACAGATATTGTATCCGTATCTCTCACACGCGCACACACACACTCAGTTGTCTGACATGCCTGTTCAGTGACAGGTTGGCAGAGAGCATTCGAAGCTCTTTCACTGAGACAGAGACATTCAACAGTTGAGTCGAGTCAGTTGACGACAGGACTGGTTAACTTTCAGAAACAGACAATTCTCCTATTGAAAGCTTTATGAATGGAAATACACGGTGGAAAAAATATCTGGGAGGGAAACGCAGGTTTATGGGGAAACGGCATGTTCTCTCTGTTAGAAAAAAAGACAACTGCAGAACGTTTCAGCATTTTTCACACAACAGATGCTCTCATTGTCCAAAAGCCACATCGCCTTATGGTTTCAGTGTAATGAGAGCTTGATTGATTGTGCTAAACGAAGACACAACAGCTAATTTCAAGCCTATTTCCAGTACAATCAGCATAGTTAATATATTGAAAGCTTTCCACTCCAAACAGCCAAAAATTATCAGGAGTTTCAGAAGTTGACTTTCGAACAGAAGAAAGGCAAAACAATGATCACAAACACTAAACCAAACGAAACCTGCAATTCTTTAAATTAGACCTGGTGCTGCTGTCGCAAAAATGTGATTCTTTCCCAGAACTAGTATTGTATCAATTCCAGGGCATCCATTCTACTACATACATAATTAATGGGCTGTAAAATATTTTCTTCCATGGGGTCTCATTAGAAACATTGTCCTTCTTACACCAATCATCTCTGCTCTTTGTTTCATGCACACTTTTTCCACAAGTACCGTCTTCCTGGACACCGCCATTAAAAAGAAAAAGTGTAACAGCTATGTATGAACAGTATGTCCAACTCTTTACACAATGCTAGCACATTAGACCCAAGGTGAACGATTTAAAACATACGTAAAAGTCATGTCCTATATGACTTTTAAAAGCATCAATCCAAAAAAAAAGAAGTAATTGCATAACAATTTAGTTTTTATTTGAGAAAAAATAAAAAAAACTTGATAAAAGGTCCATGTGATTATCTGAATGCTGACGGAAAGTTTTTGGTTTTTTTAAAACCAACTTCACTGCGAGTCTGGAGAAAGCTGGGAGAAAGATCAGTGTGTTATGAGACATCCGTTCCCTCCTGTGAGAAAACACATTTCACACCTCTAGTTAATATATATAACACGTCTGCTCAAATAAAATACAACCGACGCTATTTGATTTCATTGGAATGGATGCTTCCCAGTTTTTATGTAGCTTTGCTCACAAGTGCCTCAGTGAGCCACATTAAAAAAAATAAATAAAAAAAATAACAGACCCTAAATGAAGTGTTCAAAGTGACATCACCAAGGTCAGTAATGCATTGGGGGAAATTTCTACATTGCACTTTCTGACCCTCTGTACTGTTTACAGAGGGTCACAGTACTGTCACTCTGAATAATACCCTCTGCCTGGTAAAATAATGTAGGAGCGTGGATCGACTCCTGCTTGTTGGGAGGGAGCGAAGGTGGCATGCAGGTGGCGAGGACGTGCTGTCCACAAGCCACACGTGGAAACAGAAGCACTAGGCTGCGCTGTGACGGCACATGCGGCCTACCCCAGATCCACCTGGTTACGCTGACTAGGACAGGGTCGGTTATTAAAACGTTGTTCCAAAACAGCAAGATTCCACTGCAGTCTGCTGCCTGACAATTACATCATTATCGCCGTGGTTTTGTCACGACTGTTTTAAATGGTGAGTTTCACACGTTCGTCTCTCGTTCAGGAAAAAAAAGAAACGTACTTGGCTGGTTTTCTCTCCAGAAACATTTGTCGGCAAAAACACAACAAAGCAATAGACCGAAAAGGCATGAAGAAAAAAAAATATTTTAAAATCTTCAAGACATACAAGCGATCGATCAAAGTAAATTGTTCAGGAAACGGCGGCGAATTCTGTGTATTATCGTGTAGCAAAGGAAAATATGTGCCTTATGGGAAATTATCAGTAAAGAAAAACGCACTTTGGTCTGCGCATCTCACTGATAAGCAATGAGTAACAGGTAAAGCAATTCTGAGAACCCAGTCTAACCCAAAGTAATCACCTAAAAATATCCTGACGCAGGCAACGGTAGCTCTATGGGGCTGTAATTTAATGAGAGCCACGGAATTCAAAGGGTAGGGGGGTACAGCGATGACTTAGTATATAATAAGACTACTTATATCAAGGTCAATATATATATAAAACAAAAAACAACCACACATCTTCGCTTTCTCTGATGTCTAACTAACTAGCAGTCGACATGATGCTGCCATCAGGCTAAAATGCCGTCTATAGCAGCACCTTTCTTCCGTAATGGGTTTCCTCAGGAAGCTTACCGAATGGCTTGGGAAGTATTAGAGTAAACAGGAGCGGGCACGGAACGCACCCCCCTGCCAGTTTGCAATTTCTCATATCTCTTCGCAGTTTATATTAAAATTCAAACTTACGGAGAGCTCCATTCGGACAGTAAGGGACTCAAAGAGCAGATGTCTGTGGACTCTCAGTAAGGTTGGAAATGAATTTGTTTACTGCCAGCCCATTTCTCTTTTATCCATAGACCAAGAAAAATTAAATAAAACACCGATACCTTCATTAAATAATTGCCTACGAATTGATTTACTTCACTGATACGTTTTGTGATGTTTTCCTGTATTATACAACTTGCCTTTCAGCCTGTTAAAATCTTGATCTTGAACCTGTTTAGATATACAGTCGTCCCGAATAGCAGTCTAAAATGACAGTAATAACCACTGTATTTTTATCATGCAAATATTAATACATCCACAACACCTGAATATTTACATAGTTGCTGCCAATGAAAGGGGCATTAAAAAAAGAGAGGTTATTTTCAGTATTCAAAACTTATTTTTATTTAACTTAACTTTTAAGAATCCTGAACTGATGAATAACTTCTATATAAGAAAAAAATCATATGAGAGCAAATCAAAGCTTTGGCAACCCGAAAAAAAAAGAAAGAAAACATTATGAAATACAATTTTATTAAATTCTATTAGCGGGTTGTCAGGGTTTTGATTCGGTCCTAGCTACAGTGGTGTAATAGATGTTGTGTCTGACAGGCAAGATTTTACTTTTGAGGCAGCAAGCCTCCACAAGTCTTTCCTCTCATCGTTTTTCTTCTTCACCCACCCACAGTCAGTGGGCCGATCAGTGGCCAACAACCGTCTTAAAAAACAGTGAAAGAGATCTGTGCAAAGGGACCGAGGCCTGGAAGAACTGCAGAAATGTTCTCGGCGTAATCAAGGAGGTGAAAAAGGAAAGTGTGATTTACATAGCCAAAACTCTCTCTTCCCTATCCACCCCAACCCACCTCAATAATTCAGACATTTCACAATGTACAGAAGGCATGGTCAAGGCCTCAGAGACCCCCTGATCTGGGGTTGTAGGTTGGAAATTGATATTAAATTGAAGATTTATTTGTGAATTGGATAGCTTGAAACTAATGGTAACCATGACCGCAGAAAACTTTCTCCAAAAAGTGAGTCACAGTGTTCTCTCTGGCTTAAGGAAAAGTGCTTGCTCAAATTAAAAAAAATATCCGTTTATGTACATTTTACGTAGTGAGGTATACATTTTTACGTTTTATGCATTTTCGGCCAACAGTTTTGATACTCAGACAAAGATGGGCTGATCTGATCTGATTGCAGAGAAACAGTTAAGCCCAAGGTGGATTGGGTGGTATAAATATGAATATCGTGTAAAATTTATTAGATATGGTAATAAATTCATAAATCAAAAATATTTTTATGAAGTTATTAGCATATCTGCCTTAACACCGTTTCAAGTATTGTCCTCCTGCTACCAGTGTTGGATTTCTGCAACCTTTGGGAGAGTCTGTGCTGCCAGCCATGTAAAAGTTGGAAGTTTCCATAAAATAATTCCTTTAGGACTATAAATATACGGTTTTTATGGGCCTGGGTTGTAAAATTAGCAATAGAGAGGTTATTAATGTGTTTTGTGAGGACTGCTAGCTAATAGTTATAATTTGATTTATATTGCATCAATGAGGGGCCGGGGTTTTCCCTCCAGGACCAAAACGAAAGCTCGGCCTTCTGGGTAAAAAGCAATGACATTAACTCCTAAACATTTCTGCTCCCTTTCTTTCGACAACATTTTTTCATTTCCAATAATGTTTCAGCATTTTGTCCATTATTAGTCGGGTTGTGCGTAATTATCCTATCCCCTGCAGTAAAAAGCAAATGAAATTAACTGATTCAACAGTATAACTGCTCTCGGAGCACACCGTTTTCAAAATGTTGGACAACTACCAAAAAAAAAAAAAAAAAAAAAACCATCACAAAGAATACCTTTTTGCATTTCAGTCCAGACCTAAAAAAACTTAGTCACGCAAAGGATAAAAACCAACTACAGTTCATTGACTGGGATGTCGTACTGAATATTGATGCCTGAATAAACTACTCCTGACATTGGCCTGCTTTTGGGCCACATCCCCTTTAACTTATCAGGATTGGATACAGCATCCCTCCGCTGTTGTCTCTGAGCAGCTTGCTGGCAGTCAGCTGCATTATGCAGTCCCAATTTGCCCTGCAGGAGTAGCATCTCTCCCTCTCTCTTTTTCTCTCGCTGTCATATGCGTATTTGTTTGCAAGTTAGCGTCCTCTGATGGGTTCTGTAATGTTGAACTCCCCGTTTCCAGCTTATGCTCGCCCACGTCTCCGCTCCCCAGCTACCAAAGTGATCACCTGGCAGTATGTCAAGGAGTAACCACTCGCTGTGAAGAGTGCAGAGCAATTGAGTGGTTTGGAACCAGTCCAGCTTCCCTGATCCCCCCCGCCCCAATCCTCGGAATTATGAGTACAAGCACTCCTCTGCTGTAGGCAAATGTGTTTGGCCTGGCTCAGCTTGACACGCCACCCAGAGCACTGTAAAAATGTACGGCTGCCGCAACTTTAAAAAAAGAGCTAACAGGCTGCTCACAGCATTATGTCGACTCAAGTTTTTTGGCAGTCGCTGAAAAAATTTTTGGGTTCGTCAGACAAGCATGAAAGGTTGAGAAAAAACAGACGCGCGTCATGTCAAATAATTTATTTGCACACAAAACAAGTCGTATGTTTTAAAAACATGAGTGGGGGAAAAAAAAAAAAACGAAACATTTATCCTTTCTTCACAACAATTCCAAACTTACAATTATCGCTTGTGTCTCTGCGGCAGACATTTCTATTTCAGTAAGTACCTGAACCTGTTTACAAATTCTTTATAGCACCCGGTAACAGAGAGCCTACCTAAAATAACACAGACAGCCAAACCTTACCACAGGATGTAGTTAGAAAATCTTGATGAAACCTTAATGACTTTGAAAGATTTTTAGAGCCTCAACAACCTAGTCCTTTTTAACCTGTCAGGCAGTATCCCTTTAAAATGGGCACAGGAGCCCTCCGAGAGACTTACAAAACACTGAGATCTAGTGAGTAAAAATAGCTTCCAACAAGGACTTAATAATAATAAACTGCAAACCAGCTGAATCTGGCACATTTAGGCACGAGCTTAATGAATACAGTATCTTTTGACATGCATAATACATCACCGAAAGGTCTTCGGTGCTCATACTATGTCCTGGATTTAATCAGATTGATGTGTTTTTTTGGGATTGACAATAAACGATTCAACGTACAATCTGTTTCACATTATGTATAGCAGTCCTCTTTGCAAAGGATACTATTTCACGACATACGCAACACCTTGATGGCGATTTTGACAAAAGTGAATATATTTCAATAATGCTTTTGCCTGCAAATTGCGCAAATTATCTCGATAGGAGCTTGCCTAGTCTTGATTATTAGCGGGGACTTCACATCAAAGAAATTGCCTGTGACTAAAATACTATTGAAGTCTGTATACGTATAACATGAAGGTTAAATGGCGCAAGAACAGATGTAGTCATACAGTAAATTGGCTTTTGCATTTAGTATTCTGAAGGTGGATATTTCGCTCCCGAGTTTTAAAAAGCTGCTTAAGATTCATTCAGATTCAGATTCATTTCATAAACACTTTGACATTTGGTAGGGTAAATGTGTAAACACACTGGTTGGGGCACCGCGACACACGCCCGTACCACTGTCAGCTTCACAGAACAAACCGAGAAGTCACCGACCTGCAAAGGTGTATCGTTTCCTGTTGGCTACATTTAAAAAAATAACCACATAACAGCACTAGCGAACAACAGGGGTGACATTTACAATAAATCTCTTTTAGCTATAGAGAGAGAGAGAGAGAGAGAGAGAGAGAGAGAGAGAGAGAGAGAGAGAGAGAGAGAGAGAGAGAGAGAGAGAGGGGGGAAAAACGGTCTGTCACCATCGTGATGGGTAAAACGTCCCCCTCGGTCAAAATGGCTGATATGTTATGCAGTGGAGTCCTTGTACTTTCCAGAACATTGTCAGAGGTGAAAGGCTACCATCGGGGGATCACTGGCAAACAGATTTAAATTTCTCCTTTAGGGATACAAGCTTCCAACAGCGATAGCGGGGTTTGAGGGGAACTAGCAGACTGCATAATTCTCTCATCAATGGCTGACTTTTCTTTTCTTTCATGTGCTGGCACAAAACATGGCTGAAGTACGACGGCCATGATTCATTTTTCCGTCTGAGTGAAGGGTGGGTGGGCTGAGGGCATCAAGTGCGCCCCGATGGCTTGCTTGGAAGTGGCCTTGTTTGACATTGAACACATTCAATCATTAAATCAACTTGCTAGATTTAAGACCTCAGCCCGGGTTTTTGTCTTAACAGTTTGTTACCTTGGGAAATGGAGTGAAAGTGGAAAAGAGCATTCTTTTTCGACAGTTTTAAACTAAATTCACAAATCTCCTATGTAAATATGATGCGCGTCCCAAGTCTGCTGGAAAAGTGCCATAGGCTGTTTTCACACAAGGCCTACTCCATACTTTGGTGGTCTTTTTATTTTTATTTTCCACTTTTATGATAATGCCGTTGTGTATTTAAAGGAAACAGTGCTCCAGCCTGGATTGACTTTGTTAAATCTGCCAATCAAATTGAAAAGAAAGCAGTTCACAGACGGAACTGAATGTAACTAAATGACCTTCAGATACACGGAAATTTAATACGTGACTAAATTTAATACGTGGCTAAAACACACAGCTACATTTAAGATACAAGTGCAGCTAGGCAAGGTTGTCCTGTGCACTTCATTAGCTGTGTGCATAGAAATACAGCAGGCACTTCTGGGCAGACAACGAGACGTCAGGGTAGGCCTTTATAGCACACGAGGGGTTTACACGAGGATTTACACGAGGAGGCATGTCTTTTCATTCTCTTTTTTTAAAGGTTTTTTCCCCCCTCAACTCAAATATTTCACCAACAAACTACAAAAGTGAACAACTAAACAGAAACCTCCCTTTTCAGCGCAAACTGAAATACAATCGGTGAATACGAAAATCACAGCAGCGTCGACCTCTCCAGCCTTTTCCAGTTCGACCTTCCTCCACACTCAGGTGTATGACGAGATCCTATTGGAGGGCGTGGCCCTCCCTCTCAGTGTTGCCATCCTTCAGATCTCTCCTGGCTTGAGGATGTGGCTGTCCACTGCGTGACACAGCCTTCTTGTTACATAGCCACGTGGGTACTGTCTGTAAGCTTTATATCTCTTCCTTTTGGGCTAACAACAGACGGTAGAGGTAAAGGTACATCTGATTTATACAGGTCTGACACCACAAGGTTTTCTAGTGTCGCTCTGCACTGTAGTTTCACAGCTCCATGATCGCCTCAAGTGAAAAACTTTTCTTTTTTCGGCCCTCTCAACAAGCAGCAGACACTTCTCAACACTACTCGATGTTAGGCGCTTTCAATCAGCATTCTTACATTGCAAATGTGAAGGTCTCTGAGCCAGACAATTAGAGGAAAACAAAAACTAAGCTACTGGTCTAATCGCCCGTAATGAGCAATTAGTGCCAGACTTTTTCCCATATAATGGCTCTTCTTTCTTACAGTGCGAAAATATGTTTTCAGCACGTGTGTTCCCACCTGCACAAAAATCCAAAAATGTGTGCTATTTGCTTTCTAAATAAAGTGATAAAATGCATGGACCATCCTACCCAACACGTTTCCTGGTTTATTATTTTCACAGGTGCCCTTTAAAACACTGCATACCATGAGCAGAGCTCATTAGTGTCTAATGTGTGTGTTACAAAAAAACAAAAACAAATTCGGTCCCATGTGCAAAAGGACCGAATTATTTGTCACAGGAAATTTGTGGGTGGCTGCACTGCAGCAGGTGTAACGAGTTCACCTTTGCTGTTTATTTTGGCACCCGACGACGCTTACAGACATCTGAAATAACTTCAGCCCGTAAATCAAAGGCGTATCAAAGACACTGCTTAAAAGGCAATGAAAATGACATTGCAGTCAGTTCACTCCAAAAGAATTAGCAGTGGAACAAATTAATTAGGACGGTGTGTTTTGTCTCTATCCAGTCTTGTAAAGAGTGATTGACTGGCAAGGTACGCAATTCTCATGACACCTGAAATAAAATGTCCTGATGACATCACAGTGAGCAAGGCTCATGTGATTGCCAAAACGAAGCGCGGTAAACCCACAGACCTAAATCCCAGACAACAATCACCTGATATCACTGACAATTATGTTTGACAAATTTACAAGGCGGTGTGATTTAGACACAGGGAAAAAACAAGTGAAACGGTTGTTTATCAATCTAGTGCATCGACATTGACATTCTCTCATGGGTGTTGAGGACAATGAGTAAGATGTCTGCCGGTTCCAATGTCTAATCAACAGCTGCTAGTTTTTTCAGAAGACATTAACTAATAATTCAGAAGTAATCAGATTATCATAGGTTCCCCTTTGAACCAGTGGTTGAAAACAACTGCTGCGTCTTTTTAATCAGTCCAACACAAAACATTTTTATCTTCTGTCTTTGCTTGAAAATTGCTTAATATTTACCAGCCGCAAGATGTTTCACTCATTAATTTCACCACAAGTTTCTGTTTTGCATAGATTCTACCTGCTCAGGCATGCAATGTGAGTGGTGAAATAAGCATCTCATTACTCCAATAATTAGGTCAATGAAAACCAGATGTTCTGCTTCCTTTTGGAGAGGGATTACATGTGAGGTGTTTTTTTTATCTCCAATAAACAGCACTCATGAAAGTTTTACTGGTATTAATTACATTAATGAGAGCCATACCAAGGTGAACCATAAATGTATACAACAAAGCAAGTGGGCATGCTCAAGTAATAAGTTTTGCTCAGTTGTGAAAAATGCCCTGCGTTATAGTTGTTGAAGGGCTATGAAAAACCACAAGCCGCAAATCTGATTCTTCTTACAAAACAGAGTCCCATTAGAGTGACATAATGGTCCACACAGTACTGTAAGGCATCATGAACTTGTCTCTCTGTACCTCTGGCTCCAAGTGCAAATATAACGCTCTTGAAATGAAAATCATTTTCAAATATTTTTTTGCACCTTCGGACTAGCTCAGACGGCACACGTTACAGCACGCGGGAGTGTTGCAATCGTAGTTATAATACAATTGGACGAACAGAAGGCCATGGTAACTGACCAAAACTCTTGTATTTCATTCAAAAGAACCGTGATGTAGGATCTACCCTCTACTGAATGCCTTTGCACAGTAAACCTTGAAAATTGAAAGAATTTCCAATATAATTCGTATATATGCTGAGTTGGACCTGTGATTCTCCGGTTAATTTATGGGAGACGTGTTGCATAGCTGCTAATATGAAAAAAAAAAAAAAATATATATATATATATATATATATATATATATATATA
>JAOYSI010034459.1:9457-19457 GCA_025775065.1 Hiodon alosoides
CCAGCTCGGCCCTCTCAGGGAACCATGAAGGGAGGCGTCACAGCCTCTGATTGGAAACCCAGCTCGGCCCTCTCAGGAAGGGAGTTTTTGGGAGCTTTGTGTTCTTTCCCGAAAAAGAGGCACGTCAACGATCTTGTGGCAGCAAGAACCTTTGTGAGGGGTGAGGACTTGTAGAAATTCAAATTCCGAATTAAACTCCCTTCCATGTATACATGGGGTTAGGAGTAGTCGAGGGGTGTGATTGGAGGATGCGAACGGTCGGCAGGATTTAATGGGCATTGCGGGTAGAGAAACGCGTTGAAGCGAGTGGAAATATTTTCCCTGCTAGCCAATTGTGATTCTGTTAAACTACAAGTGAGATTAACGACATTACTAAATCTGCTCTTTACTATTCTGTGTAAATGTATTAATGGTGTCTTCAGAAGAGACTCCCTACACCACCGGATTGACACCATCCACAGTGCATGGTACTTTTGGATACGCAGTCCTGATAGCGCCAGGCTGCCCGTAGATATATGTAACAGTTGTCCTTGGATTAGAATTTACTCCAATGATCCACTTTTCTGATAGCATATATCACTCTTGTAATTCTCATACTTCTCGATGATGGACACTATAGAGGGAAATGGGGGTTCAGCTTCTCTTTGCATTTTGTATAACCTCCATAAGTTAGAGGAAATCATTGGACCTCTGACTGAGAATCTAACGGTTTTGATGAATGACCTCTGTCTATATCCCCCATGGAAATCCCCATGGAGTCTTCTGTGAAGTTAAAGATTCTACATAGAAAACTCAGACAAGCCAGCATGAGTTGTTAAAACAAGTCCTTGCTGGACATTGTTGCTGTTCTGAGTAGTACCGTTGAAGTTTTCCACGGGAACGAGTGAATGAGTATAAGGGCAGCTAAGGGTCTATGCCTTGAGGAAACGCGTATCATGTCACTGTTTTGTTGGATTAGACCTTGGCGATACCGTTTCAGCTTTGATGTTAAGGGTGTTTTTGATGGAATAGAATAGGAGGGTCACGAATAGAATAGGAGGGTTGATGCAAGCAGAACAATATGAGATTCTCAATCCGATAATGCTGCAAAATCCCTTTTGAATTCTCATGAATATTTTAAGGCCAAGGTTTAGGAGCGGAGAATGTCTGCTGAATTTAATAGACGAACATTTTAAGTAAAGATAGCAATCATTAATTCAAGATGAAAGCGTAAAGCCATGTTTAATGGCCCAGGTTACAGAGTGCATATTCAAATTCACCTCTGGATGCCGATGTTTCTCTCGTGCACCCTCTCTGAATCCTCTTTATCTTGTGCCGGCCGGGTAGTGCTAACGATTTGACACTGGCCCTTACAGTATCCTGCAGGCATTTTTTAAAGCATCTATTTGTTGTTATTTTCTTATATTTGATAGATTATAGCGTGAGCGGAGCTGGATGGGTACTGGGTTAGTGCCATTCACAGTGGACTTGCCACAGTACACTTTACAGAAAGTACAAAAGTGTTTATATGTAATGTATAGTCATTATAAACATATAACATGGTGATTGGCTGCCCCTCATAGAACGCAGTTTGACGGTGTTAGTGGTTGGCCGATGATTTGTCCAGTGGTGCCTGGACGTTGACCTGAATGTTTCTGACACCCGTGTATCCAGGCCACTTGCAGAGCATCGGGCTAGACGGCTTCAGTGAGTGGAAACCAATACAATTAATATGTGTTAGAAAGCACAAGCAAATCACCTGCTAATGCCATATCACTAATACATCACTAATACATTTCATCTGTAAAATCCCAAAGACAATAATCGATATTACAAGAGCGCCGGCTTGCCCATCGCCAGCGTAATTACAATGGCTCTAATGGTAAAATCTGCCTACACTGGGGATTTGTTTGTCGCTGTGGCGTCAGACTGTGTTTTCAGGAGCGCTGCAGATTCGCAGGGCCTTGCATACCTCATACGGTAAACACACTGGCTGTGTTCAAAACAGAAGGCAGTTGCCTCGATGCCTCGCTGCCTTAATAGACAGCTGACACAGAAGGCATAACTTTCGAGTGAAAGCATCTAAGAACATTGGTTTCGAACAGCCTTTTAGGGCTACACTTACGGCAATGTGTGACGTCAGCACGTTTAGTTTAGTTAGCTGTCAGTCTAGCCGCACAGATTTATGGGTAATGGGTCAGCATCGATGCTGCCTTCAAAACTAGCCGTCACATGGGCAGTTTGAAGGCATCTTACGAGACAGGAAGAGATTGTTCGATCCGTTTCGAGCAGCACGTGATGCCTCGCTGTTCTGTTAGACACCTTCTGAGACAGCATTTTTACGAACACAGCCACAGAGTCTAAAGCAGCGTTTATACTATGATAAGGTGCATACGTCCCGTAGCAGTCCCTACTCTTTGTCCCGGGTGTGGACTGAAAGGGGGGGAGGAGGGAGTGCCCAGGGAGTTTGTCCCAGATGTCGACAGCTCCTGTACGAGAGCCTGGGTACTGCTGGATGGCAAACTGGTGTGGTGAGTTGGGTCGGACTGGGAATTGGCTTTATCCAGTGTCTGTTTCGAGCTAGCCTTTTTGTACCAGCGGATTCTGAATCGCCGTCTGATATTTTTCATTCATTTTAAAGCTTTTATTTTTATTTATCTTCCCACTTGTATACATATTAAATACTATTAAATATGTACTCTGTGTTTAGTACTTACCAAGTAGTTAGTAAATATGTATTTAGTACTTACCTTTCATACTGACAGATTTTGGTGTGATTTGTAATTACAAACAGTACCCAGCGCAAGAGGTGAACTCCAGCTTGTTACGCCAGTCCACCTAGACCTGTTTTAATGAGCGGGTCGCCCAACCCCCAGCCCCCTGCCCTCTGCTTGTTGGCGGGTGGCTCTTTCAGACAGGTGGCGATGCTTTTGTCTGTGGTCCATACGGCGCCATGTGCCGAACGCTCAACCCCCCACTGCTTCACTGTCAGCTCTTCGCTGACCGGAGGTCACAGTCAGTAGCAGTTTGGTGTGACGGTTAACGATTACTGCTGTTGAACCGTGAGAGGAAACTAGGCTACTTCTGAAAATATCCAGCTGTGTTTGATGGCAAAATGCTAAACAGTATCAAGCCGTCTTAGACATGGTGTGAGAGTTAAACGGTGTGACAGTTAAATGGAGTGACAGTTAAATGGAGTGACATTTAAATGGAGTGACAGTTAAACAGTGTGACAGTGTATTGGTGTGATAGTTTATCTTTGTTATTGTTAAACAGTGTGACAGTTAAACGGAATGACAGTTTGTTGGTGTGACAGTTAAATTTGCCTGACAGTATTGGTGTGAAAGTTAGACTGAGTGATAGTTAAACAGTCTGACAGTATCAGTCTGACAGTTGAACAGTCTGACAGTTAAGCAGAGTGACAGTTAAACAGTGTTGGGGGGGCTGAGTTAGTGCCCATCACAATGGAGTTGCCACTGTAAACTTTACAGAAAGTACAAAAATGTTTATATGTAATGTAAAGTCGTTATAAACATATAACATGGTGATTGGCTGCCCCTCATAGAACGCAGTTTGATGGTGTTAGCGGTTGGCCGATGATTTGTCCAGTGGTGCCTGGACGTTGACCTGAATGTTTCTGACACCCGTGTATCCAGGCCACTTACAGAGCATGACAGTTTGTTGGTGTGCCAGTTATACAGTCTGACAGTTAAACAGTGTGACAGTTAAACAGTCTGACAGAATCGGTGTGACAGTATCGGTGTGACAGTTAAATGGAGCGACAGTTAAACAGTGTGACAGTTAAACGGAGTGACAGTTAAACGGAGTGACAGTTAAACAACGTGACAGTATTGGTGTGACAGTTAAATAGAGGGACAGTTAAACAGTGTGGCAGTTAAACAGTCTGACAGTATCGGTGTGAAAGTTAAACAGTGTGACAGTTTAATGGCATGACAGTATTGGTGTGACAGTTAAACGGAGTGACAGTTAAACAACGTGACAGTATCGGTGTGATAGTTAAATGATATGACAGTATTGGTGTGAAAGTTGAGTAGAGGGACAGTTAAGCGGAGTAAATGCTGCCACTGTATTCCTCAGTTGTGTCTAAGGCGGTCACCAAACAAAGATACAAGGAAGGCCAACCAACCACGGTAGGCAAAGAGCGTATTTAACACATTCAATGAGTGGAACAGTTTTTTCCACTCTGGGGAACGTTCACATGATTCATCTGTATTAGATTTAATTTAGTTTAAATGCCCTATGTAACCTCATCCCTTCGCAACCGTCGACACAGCGGGTTTCTCCTCTGGCTTTTTAGTCATTGGAGAATGATGTAGAAGGTTTAGTTGGAGAAGGATGTAGATGGTATGTGTTTTATGTTGCCGTGGATTGGTTGCAAATGTTTTATAGCTCGGGGTACAGTTTAATCCCCAACTGAGAGCATTTTTTATTAGGCAGATATACACAGCATGATTATATGGTATGATGTGCCATCTCTCAATTTGCAGTTAATCGGGAGGGGTACGGTTTCTTTCCCTGTTGTTTACTTTTCCTCGTATAACAATTTTCGGCCCATTTGCATTTAATTTCTCTTAGTGCCTTTAAATGTATATTGATAGATACATGGCTTTGTTTCCGATGTAGGCATGGGCAACACAGCGGAGTCTAAGAAACTCAATGAATACCTGCCGGAGACAATGGTTTGTAATATTTGCATAATTTTCTCTCAGTTTTTAATCAGCACAATTGATTAAGCAATTTCTTTGTGCTATTGTCCAGGACCAGCTGGTCGTCTTTGATTCCGTGGAGGTTTTTTCTGGAAGACATTTCCTCTCTGTAATATTGAAAGGAAATGTCCTTTGTCTAAAAGTCGGGGTCCGACCGTATCTTGAGTGGAAATCGGAGATAATTTACCCATGAGCAGGGTGGATGGGACCAAGCGGGTTAAATCAGTACTGCTGTGCTATTGTGAACTCCCTCGATCAGCGCAGGATCAATGGGGAGAGAGAGAGCACCGAAAATAAATCATGTAGTGGTGAATGGCGGCACTTAATTTGGTACTGTGGATCCTCGACAGTGTCTGAGTCCATTGAGAGTCCACTGAGAACCAGTGAATGCCTTGAAGTTGTTTTTAGTTAATGGGGAATGAATGCCTGCAGTGGATCTAATAGAGACGGAGTTCACACTCACAGACCTCGGAGACTTCGGTTCGAAACGCATGCGGCTTAACGAGGCACAGTAGCGAGTGTGGGTGCTGTCAGTTTGGCTGACATGGGTCAGAATTGAGGTTTTCTTCAATGTCACTTTACTCAATCGATCAATCAATCAATCAATCAAAGTTTATTAATTACATTTTTTGGAGGGGACAAAGACCATTCCCTGACCCTAAGGTGCACATACGATCTCGTAATTAAATGAATTAATTAAAGAGGATGGTCAGAATCTGACCAGGAGCCTTCCCCGGGAAAGCAAACCTAATCCTAACCCCACCTTTCTCTCTCTCCCAAATCAAATTTAATTCAAAGTGCGTCATTGGCATTATTAATTGCATACAGTATTGGCAAAGCAATATCAAATAATAAATTAGTTAATGAATAAAATAATAATAATATTCATCAACAGAATATGTGTTGAATTAACAGAATTTACTTTATTATTACTAAAGTAATAATTAAACACTGTTACTGATTACTGATCTGCTTATGTTTTTTAACTTGATGGTGAAAAGGGCTATTGGCGTGATAGCAGCATCACAATTTTATTGCCTGGGCCCGGTTCTGACAGTATTGCTAGAGCAGATCCAGGTTATGCTTTAGCACTTTTGGGCCACATCTGAATATAGCAAGAGTTTGGCCTGGAGTAGCAGAAGGGAGGGGAAGAGGTCATGGTCCCATTAAAATGGCCGATGTGCTCGCTCGTATGACTAATATGCAGGTAAATGCTGCACTCCCACTGTGGAGGGAATCAGTTCTGCCAGAGGAAAGGAATGGAAGGAAACCAGTCCAACTTAGCAGGGGAGGAAGGTGTCAGTGGTGGGGCACAGGAACAGAGGGAAGGTAAAAATGATGGATGAAGGACACTGTGAGAAATGGGGTTAGAAAGAAAGGGCGCGTCCCTCTCGGCGTCCTCCTGGTCCCTGCTGCACTGCCACGTGGGAACTCTTAAGGGGATGAATAACAGATCTGAGTGGTGGAAAGGCTCTGACGGACGATGTTATTCAGGACGGGTATTTGGGGATTCAAGGGAGTGGAGAAGGAGAAGACATCGCTTGTTGGTCTATAAGAAGGAGGAGTCGGTGTCCTCTGGACTGGATGCATTGGCCCAGGACCAAGTCATCTTTTCCATGTAAAAATATGAAGTTTTATAGCTTATCCCGACTGATGTAGGTGGCTATATATTTTGTGTTTGACCATAAGAAGTCTTAACTCGATATAGGAAGGGTTGTCAACAGACTCTTGGCTGCCGACAGCCGAGACTGGGCTATACGTGTCATTACTCCACGTTTGATTTGACTGGAGGCCGGGGCATTGGTGAATGATTTTGCTTAGCTAACCACAGGGGAATTGTATCTGAGTTCCAGGGTAGGAGAGGTGTCCTCAGAGGCACGGTCAAGGAGGTGGCACTCAAAAAGTACAGCGTGTATGCATTTTTTAAACTCAAAAAGATAACCTTGTTCAGGTGAATTTAATAAGAATTGGTTGAAATAAACAGAATTCAAGGACCACGATACAAATATTTATTGTACAAATGAAAGCAAAAAACTTTTCCCACCAAGGTCATTTGAAAAGTATCTTCATCCCTTTGGATCACTGGTGAAATTGCAAACCTTTTTTTTCTCAGTGGCATCAATTTTCAATATATAAGGGAAAAGCCGGTTTACCTTTGATACAATGGGGGGGGGGGGTGCTATGGTTAGCTCACACTATGTCTATATCTGTATCGCAACAAAGTGACAAAAACGCTCAGACATCACCATGAGCCCTGACCATAACTGCACCATGACATGGACCGCGGCAGTCATTACAACCCTGACCACTAAAGCGACTGCCCATAACAACGCTACGTCATAATCCTGCAGATCTGGGTTATATTAAAAATAAAAGACGGCTAATGTTTTATCGACCAGGTGAACACATTTTTAGAGTGTCTCTGGAGCAGGCAATGCTCAGTAATGTGCCAGTCTACTGCTTGTAAATGACTCAGCTGTGTACTCCCAGGAAAGTCTTTCAAATAATGGAGCTGTCTGAGAGATTCCAGGGTTTACCGGGCCCGGAGCCACTCTGGCTGACAGGGTTCTATTAACAGAGGAGACGCTAAATGCTGATCCCAGCGCAGTCTCAAAGCCTCAGTCCCAAGCAGAAGCCCAGGAATTTATGGTGGAGAAGTTTTTCCTAGTTTGATGGGGGCAGTTGATGTGTTCTCACACAACACATCTGATATTGCCAAGGAAGTAGGACCCCCGTACAGAACCTTGGTCACTTTCTCTGCCTCCTCCTGCACTAGGGGGTGACAGGTGAGGGGACTGGTCTGAGTTTTATGGAGCAGGTCATGACTTGAGGGATGTCAACTGTGGCACATTGCTGGTAAAACAGAACAGGTCCCTGGGCAGAGGAAAGGGATGGAAGGAGGCATATCTTTCTCTTTCCTCTCACCAAAATCCGAGATCCAGATACTTTGGTCATACTGATGGAAACGAAATGCAGTAGTTTTGTTACCATTGTTTTGTTTTATTTTATTTTTGTTTTGTTTTAAACCACCCAGTGTGGATGTTTGTACGATCTTGGTGAAGAGGTGCGTTTGATCTCTTGCTAATGAAGTCGACCCTTCAATCCCCACCGAGAGACAACCCAAACACGGTGAGCCGAGCCCGTCTTCGACTCCGAGAGCAGAGCTGGCACATGGGAGGGGGGGGGTTGTGAGGGTGTTCCTTGTTTTAATTAATTTTTGCTTTGGTCTTTCCCTGTGTGTGTGTGTGTGTGTGTGTGTGTGTGTGTGTGTGTGTGTGTGTGTGTGTGTGTGCGCATTTCAGCCTGGATGACTGCAATTATATAATTAACTATATATAGAGAACCTGCTCCTGTTACATAATATCAATAGCCTGTAACTGAAAGCTCACTGAAGCAATGAAATGTGGCAGCTTGCTGAAGCTCACAAGCGGGCAGCGGGGTGGAGGGGGATGTGGTCGAGTCAAACGCATTTTTCACATTTGCCCTTTCACCTTTTTTGAACGTATGCTGCTGCCCCTCCCATCCCCACCTGCCGAGACGCTGGAACCAGGCGAGCGAAGAGGACGTTGAGCTATCTAGTTCATCAGAGCCTGAATATAAAAACAGACCACTGCTGATGTATTAGTGTGGGCAGGATGATCCGGAGGGGGGGGCCAGGGGGATCCGTGGGATCCACACCTGCAGTACTTAATCAACCTCACCCAACCAGGCCATAAACTCTACCCTAATTAGCTGTACACACTAAGTAATCCTTTAACACATTGCAGCCATTGATTTCTCTCTATCTGCCAGTGGGTACACAACAGCAGTGAGTCATTGGTGGCTGAGCTCCTGGAGGCAGCATGAAGCTGTGGTTTTGGGTTGCCTTTGACTGCCTGATCCAGAACACTGAACCTGCAGGGGTGGCTGTCCCTCCAATGCATCGCCCTGTTCATCAAAGATCTCACTACTTGGCCAAAAGTATGTGGACAACCCTTCAAATGAGTGGATTTGGCTATTCCAGCTACACCCACTGCTGACACAATTTACAACTATAATTTAGTTGCTCAGCAGACGCTTTTATCCACAGCGACTTACACAGCTTTACACAGTTAATCTACATTCATCTACTTAAACAGCTGGATATTAACTGAAGCAGCTCTGGTTAAGTACCTCGCTGAGGTGGGAGTTGCCGCCATAGGACTTAACAGGGTGGTAACATGTTCGCTGGATAAATCACGCTTCACCATCTGGCAGCCCAATGGACGAATCTGGGTTTGGCGGATGCCAGGAATACATTTCCTGAGTGCTTAGTGCCAATTGTAAAGTTTGGTGAGGGAGAATAATGGTTTGGGGCTGTTTTTCATGGTTCTGCCCCTTTTACAGTGAAGGGAACACGTAACGCTACAGCAGTGGCTCTCAAACTATGAAATTTCATTAAGTTTCATTAAGAGCACTAACCTAAGGCCAACAAGGCAACTTCACACACACACACACGCTTTCAAATTAGTAATGGATGCTTCAGTGACAGTGGTGTAAGAAAGTAGTTCTGTTGGGGACAAAAACCTGAAAAATGTCTTGAGAATAAACCTGAAAAAATGTCTTGAGATGTGGTAACCGTGGAATCAGCGGAATAATTGACTCCAGCCCGCTTCGCATCATGGTTGCATTACCACCTCAGGGTGTGCATTAATTTTGAAGAATACAACGGACCATCGTCAATTATTCCTCACGTAAGGAATCAGAACGCCGACTGCAAGCTGGGTCTAATTACCAAACATCTGTGCCCGACCTCAGTAATGTTCTTGTGGCTGAATGGAAGCAAGTCCCTGCAGCAATGTTGCAACATCTTGTGGAAAGCCTTCCCAGAAGAACGGAGGGTATTATAGCCGCAAAGGGGGGACCAACTCCACATTAAAGCCCATAATTTTGGAATGAGATGTTCGACGACCAGGTGTCCTCATACTTTTGACCATATAATGTATGCTTTGGGGTTTAGAAGCCTCGGAGAAGAAAGATTTGCATTGACCGATTTATATTTGGAAGCACCTAAATTTGAAGATCCCCAATTTGAGGTTCAATGCAAATAGATTGTGTGGATTTTTAAAAAGAGAAAGAGAGAGAAATATGTTGAAAAGGCATTCTTGGAAATGGGATGGAATAGTTTCTCCTCAAACGATGAAAGTTGTTGATTGGACAGGAGGATAAAAACTAATTTAGAGCAGGGTGTGGTTTTGGGTCACTTGTGCAGATGGGTGTGTCCTTACTGGGTCAGGCATTTTTCAGTGTGCTTTATCTGTCCAGGGCGCTAATTA
>JAOYSI010034459.1:24457-25866 GCA_025775065.1 Hiodon alosoides
TTGAAAGCAGATATTCTCTGTCTGTGTATATATACCTTTCACTCCGAATACCCGAGAGGTTTCTTCATCATGAAGTTATTTAATTACCACTACTTTAGGGTGAATGCTCCGTTCTATGTACAGTTTATACCCAGTGATGGCAGGTGGGGTATGAACGTCTGCCAGCTGCATTTTACGTCTGGCTCAGATTCTAATCACTTCCAGTATTTATGGAATGAGTAGAACCGCCAATCATCCTGGCTCGAGCTGCTCTCTGTGTTCCCCCCTGACCATGAATATTCATGATCGAAGGGAAATGAGTGAAGGGGCTTTTCACGAACTCTTCGTCTGAAGTGGCGTGGGACTCTGAGCGCTGGGTCTCGTTACAGGAGATAAACAGTCTTGGTTTCTTCTTTCCTCCCCCAGTTGAGCTGTTTTGTCTAGGTGGAACATCAGCATTTGTTGTTGGATGGCGTGAGCGGAGATGGCGGTCTCCTCTCTGACCCTTCCTTTGATCTGATCATCAGGTGGAATCCCCTTTATCCTGACCGGAGAGCTGTTCGAGCAGTCCTACCGGCCGGCTGCCTTCATGGTCGGGGGGACCGTGAACTGGCTGGCTAACTTCGCTGTGGGGCTGCTGTTCCCTTTCATCCAGGTGTGTGTGCCTTCTTGTGTTACATTGAGAGACCCCCTCCCTCTCTCACCCCCCTCCACGTACACCACGCATCACAATAAGGGACCCTTTAAATATGTAGCCTACAGTTAGCTAACCGCTAAGCCGACTTGCCCTGAGGCGTAGGCAAGAAGCCCAGTGATGTAGTGTACTTTTTTTCAGGGTACTGTAAAACTCATTCACCTTTTAGAAAACAATTGCTTTTGAAAACTACCAATTTAATTTCTGTTCACGGGGTGTATGTTGCTGTGTAGTGTTATTGATTGCTTCTCTGGAGGCTTTAGCAGATATGAACCTGCAAACACACACATTCTCTCTCTCACACACACACACACACGCACACGCACACACATACACACACACACACACACCTACATACACACTCACTTATACACTCACACACACAGATACAAATACTGGACTGCACGCACGCACGCACACACACACCAGGGCAGGGCAGAAAGACCAGCTCACACAGAGAGAACCAATAAAGGTGCAGACCATGCTGGGCTGGCAGCCGGGGACGGAGACTACGGTTTCACGACTCAGCCTGAAACCCGAAGAACGCTCCATGCTTGTCTCGAGGAGGGCTGGAGAAGCACAGACAGAGCACTGGAGGTTGGTGGTATGGAGGTGTAGCATCTGAAACCTGAAGAACGCTCCATGCTTGTCCTGAGGAGGGCTGGAGAAGCACAGAAAGAGCACTGGAAGTTGGTGGTATGGAGGTGTAGCATCTGAAACCTGAAGAACGCTCCAT
>JAOYSI010034470.1:9378-24091 GCA_025775065.1 Hiodon alosoides
TAGGGGATTGACTGCGGTCGAGGTGACCATGGTTGAGCCACCCAGGAGAGTTAGGGGATTGACTGCGGTCGAGGTGACTGTGTTTGAGCCACCCAGGAGAGTTAGGGGATTGACTGCGGTCGAGGTGACCATGGTTGAGCCACCCAGGAGAGTTAGGGGATTGACTGCGGTCGAGGTGATTGCTCGTCCCCTTTTCTCCCTTGGTCGACATGGCAGCACGCAGTCTTAGCACAAGACTGGTGTCGGTTTGGTTCCTCTTGTGTCAGACTCCTTCAGCATCAGATCACTGTGTTTTACTCTTTCAGTTTCACCAAACCCACCAACGTTTCAGCCTCCTGCTATCACACATACTCATTTATGATTTGTACACTCTATTCATCACTAATTAGTTATTATTCATGTTAAAAATGTATGTATATAATGAGAAAACTTTGTAAATAAAACCTCTTTGGCATAGAATAATTTTGTTAAGTCTTCTTAAAAATAAAAATAAAATTGCATACTTGATTTATCAAATATATCCATTGAACTCAATATGGAATCAGCTATTGAGCTGATACATTGTCGCTACAGCAGTCTCTTTTCCCTTCTTCAGCCAACACCGCCCGTGCGAGAGGTTCATCCCTCTGGATGGTGTTGCCAGCCTGCAGGCGCAAAGGATACCAGCAGGAGATACTCGTTGGCACCCAGCCAAGAGACACCCTGCCGATTAAAGCCATCCCAGCCCTGGCGCACTGTGCTAATTGTGCTCCCGGTCACAATCTTTAAATGACATGAGATGGATTTTGAACCTGTGAAATCCAGCTCACCGAGCTCAGTCTGCACCTTTACCAACCGAGCCACTCGAGGGGGCTGCATACATGATTTTAAAATGGATCCGATTTTTTTAGATGACCAGAAACATTTGTTAAACGGTGTGAAAAATGATTGCAAATGATAAAGAGAAAATTATTTTCATGTGTTTGATGACAAAATGCAGAGGGGCTTGCATAGTGCTTTCTTATTGTTTAGAGCCTTTCAGTCTCAGTCGGATGTCTTACTCTCAACCTGCAGTGACATGTGCACCATGTCACCATGGCGACCTAGCCTGCTTCCCCGGATGAATGGGCTTCTGGGATGCCTGATTGGAGGATTAATGAAAAAAGATGTTGATCTTTACTTAGTTAAGATATCTGTTGTTTTGACTGGTACCGGTGTGTGTCATCACTGTCCTGAGAGGGTTGGGCGGCTTTGAGAGGCAGCAAGCGGTCAGCTACGGAATAGTTCCCTTCTTCCACAATTAAACCTGACATTTCAATCAAATGTCAACACAGATTGGCATCCGACAGAAGGGCGCTCCACTGAGCCGTTTGAAAGACCTGCGATCACAAGTCCAATAAGTATTCCCCCCAAATTGATTTTATTACGGTTCTGAAGCGCAGATATTTGGGACCACCCTATCCCTTCCAGTGCTCACTAGGGTAGATGAAAATATTTTTCTTCCTTCTTTTCTTTGATTCCGGTGTTGTCCAGATGTTCCCAAAGCGTAACCAGCACCTGGCACGGTTTTTCCTGTCACAACCCCCCCACTGACTTCATTTATTTTCTTTTTTACGGAAAGCTACATTTGCGCCGTAAGTTATTTTAAGCAACCTAAACAAACACCCTTGTCAGTAATTTCTATCAGCCAATATCACACAAAAACACCTTAACACAGCCGAGGCAACAGTGTGAGTGATCGCTGTTGCATATTTATAAAGGGCCGGGGTTTTACCTCATGTAGTAGGACGGTTTTCCTAGGGTTGTTTTTTGAGTTACTTTTTTTTTTTGCAGTACAGGGCTTTTGTTTGGCTTGTGGCTTATGACATAGGTTATGTGGAATGCTTCAATTTAATACATTGGAATACTATGTAAGTACAGTTTCAATACAGTGGAATGCTCAGTGTCAATGCAGATCATTTACACTATAAATCCCACCCAGTATATGAAATATATGAATAAATCTTTACACTCACCTTTCCAAAGCTTCCCTTGCCAATAGCTCTGAGGATCTGGAAGTGGTCGAAGTTAACTGTGAGAAAACATAATTAAATGTTATTACGTTTATCAGTACTGACGTTGGATCAGATTTATGAAAGGTTCTAACATTTATAACACAATTTCATATAAAATTATAATGACATTGCTAATAATGCTCCCCGTCGCATTACAAACGCTCACTCGGGTGACAAGGGGCCACACAGCACACGCGGCGTTGCGTGACTGCTGTTCCATGACCATAAGAGTTAAGGACCAAGCTTATTTCACCCTTCAGAACCTGCAGAAAAACGTACTGAAAACTGAAAACGTACTGATTTCATCAGGAGTCTTGACCATGCTAGTATCAGCATGCTAGTATCAGTAGAGCTTATGGGAAGTGTGTTTTCATTGTTATTCCTGGTATGGAGAAGGAATGGACAGGCTGGCCCCTTCCCTGGGCCTAGTCGAACATTCGTATGCCTTTTGGGGATTTCGGCAGAGGGCCATTGATGAGTTGAGTATTTGAAAGCAATGCGTTTTGTGTTACACATTCTTATTGCATGGGCGAAGCGTGCAGGAACCGAAGTCTAATGAACCTGCTTTGAAGCGGTGACCAGGTGGCCTGCATAGATGTGAACCCTGCAGTGATGTTGGCAACTGTCTGGAGTCTGTATATTTATGATCGCTATTTTTGGAGAAATGTTAGAGGTGAGGTGAGCTTGGCTTATAATGGGAAAAAACATCGAATTAGTGTGTTTGTGTGGGTGTAGGTGTGTGTGGTCGTGTTGGTGTAGGTGTGTGTGGTCGTGTGGGTGTAGGTGTGTGTGGTCGTGTGGGTGTAGGTGTGTGTGGTCATGTTGGTGTAGGTGTGTGTGGTCGTGTGGGTGTAGGTGTGTGTGGTTGTGTGGGTGTAAGTGTGTGTGGTCTATGGGTGTAGGTGTGTGTGGTTGTGTGGGTGTAGGTGTGTGTGGTCGTGTTGGTGTAGGTGTGTGTGGTCGTGTGGGTGTAGGTGTGTGTGGTTGTGTTGGTGTAGGTGTGTGTGGTTGTGTGGGTGTAGGTGTGTGTGGTTGTGTTGGTGTAGGTGTGTGTGGTCGTGTGGGTGTAGGTGTGTGTGGTTTTGTGGGTGTAGGTGTGTGTGGTTGTGTGGGTGTAAGTGTGTGTGGTTGTGTTTGTCGGTGTTATTGTGTGTTTGTGTTTTGTGTAGTATGTACTACGCTCTGGATAAATAAAATGCCTTTAACAACTTAAAAAGTGCAGTAAAAAGTCAATAGGAATGCAGGCTCCCTCAATGCAAATCCCACACCAAAACAAACGTCCTTACAAATTGGCAGGTACAATATGTATCAGACACACCGACAAAGCCCTATCTGAAAGCAGGCTGCACAGAAAACGTATTTACCAATCTCAAACCGTAATCCTGACACTATATTAGTTTATTACTGATTCCTGTGAAACCTTTAAATAGAGTTTCCTCTGAAGACGCAACAGAAATATGGATTCTGTTACTCAAAGTGATAATCCTCAGTGGTGAAACCTATTTTGACATTTATTCCTCCAAGCAGACAAATGGGATCTGGAGACAACAGTGAGGGGCGATGGGCAGTTCTGATTCGCAGTTCTGAAATATCAGCCCTTCGGCAGCTCTGTGAAGCTGACCTAATGTGAACAGATTATTTCTCAGGGAAGGGACATCCTGGTGTCACTACTCATATCCTATTGGGTTTCCGCGTCTCTCCCCTGTCTCTCTTTCTGTCTCCCTGTCAGTGCTTTTCAGCGGAGGATAACTGTCCGCATTTGTGTCAGTGTTTCAGTCCTGTCTGTGTTCTGGTCCTGATGACAGTCAGTGTTCAGGTCCTGTGTGTGTTTTAGTCTTGATGACCCCAGGATGTCTGCCTGTGCTTTAGTCCTGACGACTCCCGGTGTGTCTGCCTGTGCTTTAGTCCTGACGACTCCCGGTGTGTCTGCTTGTGCTTTAGTCCTGATGGCTCCCGGTGTGTCTGCTTGTGCTTTAGTCCTGATGACTCCTAGTTTGTCTGCTTGTGCTTTAGTCCTGATGACCCCAGTGATTTTGTTTGTGTTTTAGTCCTGATGACGCCAGGATGTCTGCTTGTGCTTTAGTCCTGACGACTCCCGGTGTGTCTGCTTGTGCTTTGGTCCTGATGGCTCCCGGTGTGTCTGCTTGTGCTTTAGTCCTGATGACTCCCAGTGTGTCTGCTTGTGCTTTAGTCCTGATGACCCCAGTGGTTTTGTTTGTGTTTTAGTCCGGATGACTCTCTGTGTGTCTGCTTGTGCTTTAGTCCTGATGACTCCCAGTGTGTCTGCTTGTGCTTTAGTCCTGATGACCCCAGTGATTTTGTTTGTGTTTTAGTCCTGATGACCCCATTGATTTTGTTTGTGTTTTAGTCCTGAAGACTCCCGGTGTGTCTGCTTGTGCTTTAGCCCTGATGACTCCCAATGTATATGCGTGTGCTTTAGTCCTGATGACCCCCCAGTGTGTCTGTCTGTGCTTTAGTCCACATGACCCCCCGTGCTCTTGTTTGTGTTTTAGTCCTGACGACTCCCGGTGTGTCTGCTTGTGCTTTAGTCCTGATGACTCCCAATGTGCCTGCCTGTGCTTTCGTCCTAATGACTCCCAGTGTGTCTGCTTGTGTTTTAGTCCTGACGGCTCCCAGTGTGCCTGCTTGTGCTTTAGTCCTGATGACTGCCATTGTACCAGCCCTGAAACTGTTTTAGCCACGATTATCAGTGCTTCTGTCAGTGTCTGTGTCAGTGATATACAATATTTTGGCAATATCGCCCAGCCATAGGTGACCTAACAACCTGCACACACAAGTGTCAGCACATCCAGCTCTATCTCAGTTGTAAGAGTTAGCAACGACCACATGCACTTAGTGCCCTGAAGGCACTGACAACCTGCACTGCGGTGGTGCCCCCTCTATGAAAACTACCTGACAAGCCCAGAGATCTGAGATGCGCCTGGAGACTTATAGAGAGTGGAAAGGTGAAAACATATCTGTGACAATGCTGTCCAACAAAAGAACCTGACAGCATGCTAAGACTAAATTTTTTTAGTCCCTAAAAAGGACTTGACAGCTTGTAGAGAGGTGACAATGTTGTCTGAAAGAGGATCTGACAGTCTGGGTAAGTTTAGTTCCTATGAGTACATGAGCAGATATAGCAGGAAGACCTGGAGGCAAACCAGTCTTCTCCCCTGATACTCATCTCTGTATGTGCGGCTGTTGTGAGACCGTCAATACTATCAGCAAAGAAGCCACTTAGAAAACAATGCTGTGCCAATGAAATGAAGAGCTACAAGTTTCACACAGAGCCCCCCCCAAATGACAGATGACTGAAAATAATGTTTCTTTGCTCCTCTCTGGCCGTCGCAGCAGCGTCAGTCATCACCTTCCAGGGGGGTCAGCTGTGGGTCTAGGCACTCTTAATGAAACTTCTGTTGGCCCCGGCGAAGCCAGCGGCCTGCGCCACACATCAGTCATCGATAACCTGTCACGGCCGTGTCCTCGCCTAGCAACAGCTCGACTGTTTCCAGGCTAAACGCCCGCCGCCTGTCTCCACGCCAGACCGAGCGGGCAGACCCCTCTTCCCTTAGGCCCAAACGGCGATCCGGGTCCCCTGTCAGCGTGTGCCTCGATTTCCACACTGGTACGAGGTCTGTCTCATGTCCATCCCACGCTAAACCTTTCATGTTTTTGCCCATCCCCGTCTGGCAAATATTCATAGGCAAATATATATAGATTTGGCAATTTCTGTTCTTTCTCTGCACAATGTAAGTGCTCCAACATCCTTGGCGTCGTATGAAGTGTGTTGGCAGCGGTCAGTGGTGTTAAAGGCTGATTCACTGGAATTCCTCTGTATTAACATTTTAATTTTTCCTGTCGACTGCATGGCAACCGTGAAGAAAGGATAGTCAAGCTAGCCTGAGTTTGTGCTATTTACCAGCGTGGTCAGTGGTCAGTGGTCAGTGGTATTTATGTAACCGGCTTTCTTTTTTTACTTAGCAGGTGGGTCAGAGCTTGTACTCAACTCTGTCTCACGTGGACAATCCTTCCTTTTTGGTAGTTACCCTGCCAAATAAATACCATTAAACTACACTTGAATTTTACCACAGAACAATGCCGTCATGTGGGTTCTTAGTACTCTCTTGAAAATAAAGACAGTGTCACTCCACGTATAATCTAGGTCACAAACGACATAAAAAAAGAACTGTTCAATATTTCACGTGGCATCTCTACAGGGCTTTATGCTACATTTTCAGAAAAAACAACAACATTTCTCTGTTGAGTGAGTTTGTGACCCCTGAGCAGCCCATCCCTGTTAACAAGGCACGAGCAAGCGTGCCTGCTGTGATCAGGGTGGCATGTGGAGCAGTGGCTGGAGACTCACGCTTGTGACCAGAAGGTTGTGAGTTTGTATCTTCCATAGAGGGCTGCCGCCCCCCAGATGAGCTGTGTGAGAAATTGAACCAATGGTGGACACCCTCGAGGAAGGTTTTGTTTTAAGAGGCCATTAAGGATACTTATTTTAAATTGAATTTGCCGCTTTTTGAAGAGTCTTAAGAAAAGCTTGTCAGGGCTTTTGTGTTCTTTTGAGGTCTTTATTTCTAATGCGAGAGAGGCTGTAAAATCCAAAACAAAAATTCCAACTAATGATTGTTTGCTTGGGAAACAAAATAAATGCTCAAACACAGTGCAGTGTGATTTAGTCCTGCAATGTGTCTGAGGATTTAGCTTGTACGCACCTCCTTATTGCAAAGCTAGTGCTGTTCCATTTCTACAGGAGTGACCTAAGGTGGTTTATTGGATGTGATGAACCATGTGGGCGTAACCTAACAGTAAATGTGGAGATCCATATAAAGAGGGACGTGGAATACATGTCTCTTCTCTGAACCTAGAAACAGAGATGCTGTCTCTCCATCTCTCTCTCAATTTCTTTCAACCGAAGGTTGAGACGGTTCAAATGCATTAAACGATTTCATAGACACAGGCAAGGACTGAAAACGCTCGAACGCATTACTAATGCATGAGTCCAATGTCAGAGAGACTATAATTACTCTCTTTAAAATTTTTTGTTTAGTTTTTTTTTTGGGGGGGGGGGCTCTCTTTTGAGCACAGTTTAACTTTTTGTGTCGTTAAACCAAAACACAGACGCTTGCAACATTTTTAAGTTAAAGATTGCCCTTGTTTTTGGGAGCGCGGATGTCTGCTGTCAGGTGGTAAGGTTGGCCAGGAGACACCGAAGATGTGATGTCACGGTAGGCCTCCAGATGCTTCAGGTGTGAGTAGCGCACGTGTGAGCAAACTTGACTGGAATTAGTGTTTACGAAATGGTTAGTGTCCGTGCCCTCCACCAATAATGTCAGCCATTGTTTGTTTCCGTGGCTACACGGTGATCCTGCAAATAAGTATTGACACCTAGTATTCAGCCAAAAGAAATGTTTTAAAAGACGGCTATTGTTAACATTGTTTTCGCCCTCACAAATGCATCATTTTCTTGGACAATTTAACACAATGTATTACTGATAATCTAACAAACAACTGTACACATAAATATTTGCTGCCATTTGCAGACGTTACAATTTGGCAGGCTCGCCCTGAACAACAGGTCTTTAGATTAAACCCAAATTTACAGTGGTATCACTCGACAATAGGCTTCATAATAAATTTTTGCTGCATATTTGTAAAGAATATGGATTACTTCATTGATTATCCTCCATAGCACATTAGAGCGTGGATAAATGGTTCAGGAATTATTAGCTTGCCTGAACGCACATTCAACCGCTGCGACGTCGACAAAGCCGATCCTAGTTGTCAGTTGCGTTTTGCGTCTGTGCCTCCAGCCCTGCTTGTATTCTTAATTTAGCCTGCCGCCGCCCCGAGCAGACGGTGAGCGCGGTGAATAATTTATTCTTTTAAAACATGCTCTTAGATCTCCGTTATGTGATGTGCCACACTGTTTCCATAAGACACAGACGGGACTAGGCGGATAAAGGCGAGGTGCGTTGCGGATGATGGAGGAAAAACGGAAAAGTAAACTACTTAACATGTTTGGTGAATTCTTACCTCTAAAAATATGACACAATTAGAATGTACTATACCCTTAATAAGGAAGGGTTAGGTTTAAAAAAAAAATAGAAGAAAAAAGGATTATTACGAGCTCATCAAGTATTTAAAACAATAAACTACATGCCTAATAACCAATCAGGCCCGCGTCTGCCTGTAACCTGCAGGGGGAGCCAGAGAGCTAACTGCTCAGCGAGAGCCCACGCCGTGGTCGGGGTTGACTGGCATGTTCCTTCATTGGTAAGTGACCCGGTCGACTGAGGGCCTCGCTATCTCAAACCCCAGCCACCGAGGGCCGAGGGCTACGTAGTCAGGCGCCATGCCATGGAGACGATCAAAACCAAATGTCAGCTGGCGAGACGGAGACTGACAAATTTACCGTGACTTGTGCGCCTGCAGCGGACTACTAAAACATACAAAACCAACAGGCTTCGGGCACTCGACGTTTTAAATGCTTCAGTTTTGTTATATATGTGTTTATTCTGATACATATAGCAATATTTCCCTCTATTGTAGACTGACCCCTCCTGTCTATCTACTGCGTTAATTCAGTCAGAAAAAAACTAGACTGAAAGACGCTTGTGGTCGTGCGTATTTAGGGCAAGGCAGTATAGTTAACTTCTTTCCACGAAATATCTATTTTATTGTGGTTAATGAATTAACTATTAATCAAACAAATGTAATCAATCGTATTATGGGCATTACCATATCATGGTTAATGATTTTTTTCCTGTGAGCCTCTGTATTTTTCTCTAATATGACGTGAGAGGTGCAAGGGGATCCCTGTCCGGCGCTTGGAGGTTGTTGCCCGTTGATCAGTTAAATCAGTTCTTAGTTCTGCGACACTAGCGCGTGTCCTTATAATGGAAGCCTTGGAGTTCAAGCCAACTCTTTTGTCTTCGCACGCCGTGTCACGAAAGCAATTTCCGAATTATTATTCGAGTTCAGTGACGTGGATTCACCAGGTGAACCCAAAAAGAAAGTGGATATAATAAACAAACAAGTCAAGACATTGATCGATTCGTATCGAAATGTATTTATAGATACAGCTACGGGTGTTAAATATATTTCGAGATATTAGTTGAATCATTCGTTAATATCACAGCGATACATCTGGTTATTTACTAATCTAGCGTGCAATATTAGTAAAGAGAGAATCATAATATAGTTTATTTTTTATTTTTATCTAACTCATTTTATGTTTGACCAAAGCGAATAATTTTTCCGTTTAGATCATGCATGACATCTCCGCTGCCTACTGAAGAAGATCAACCCCCTCCATTGACTCTACTACCAGAAACTTTAAACGAGCTTTTCTTGAACGGGAAAGACAGTACGAAGATATACACGAAATACTGCGTCCCGCACAGTGGACCTGGGATCAGGCATGACACCGATAATTGCCAAGGCTGTAAAGCCACATGCAAGCGCCTCCGCAGGACAGAAACAGCACATTGGACAGCTCCTTACCGTCTTCATTCTCATCAAACACCGGAGATTTGTGGGAGTGATTTGCGCCCATATTCCGGAGCTTTTTTCCACAACCCACGGGGAATCTTCCACGGTATCAGTCACGGGCATCCCACGAAAAGTACAAACTGTTTTTCCTTTTTTATTTTCCACCTGGGAAAAGTTGTCCATGTAAATGTTTCAGTTCATTTGAAGTTCCTCCCTTTTACGCCGCTACAGATGGACGGAGCCGCATGCGTCCATGGTTGCAAGATGCATCCTCCAGTCTAAGACATAAACTATTCGCAAATAAGGAGCATTACTTTCGCATCATCTCAAAAGAGATGTTAGCGCAGTCATGGGTGTGTACGGAATGAGCCTCAGCGACATGCTCTACATCCGTTTAGCCTGAAAATGAACGCACCCTGTTATTGACTAATACGATTCGATGTTCGGTTAAGGGTCTGGCTTAACCATTGCACGCAGGTTTCAACTCAAAGAAACGACGGAAATACTTTCCTGAGCCGTGGTTCCTCTGATGGTGGAAGTCGTTAAAAGCCTATTGGCAGGTGCTGAAAATTGCTTTCTCGGTTTATTAACCCCTTCTTCCAGGAAATACCGTCCGGACGAAAAAAGCGACGAGACTTAATACTGATACACGTAGGGCGTAGCGCTTCATTGATAGAGTTGATGTTTCAGGATTAAAACGTCAGGTGTCGAGGTATATTGGTGAAAATTGTGTGACGGTGTATACACGAAATAAACACGATCAGTCCATGTCTCGTTGCGGGGGCGCAGTGGTGTGTGTCTTATGTGGCCGGCATTGTTCTTGTCGGTTCTGTTTTGACTTTTACAATCACCGATCAAATGCAGTATTTTATCTGGGTTCATTATACATCCTTTCTGACAGCATTCGTGTAGAGTATACTACTTTCAGTCGCTTTTTGTGAATCTAAACCTTTCCTTTGTAATTTATCACAATTCATTAATTCACAAATGTATTCGTTTATCTTAAATTAAGATTTTTATTTTATGTAGGATCTAATTTAAAAAAAGCCAAGCGAAATCAATCAAATTACATATAAAACTGCTGGTGTTACTACGGAGTGAAAATGTCTTCTAGACCACGCTAGATAGTGAACAATCTATTTGTTTCGCTGTTGTTGTTTTTGCGAAGGGTCTCAAAACGAATTTTTCTCTGGGGATTACAGTCGATGTAACATTAATTTAGATAATTTCCTCGAATTAAATTTATAACAATAGCATCTTGTTTGCTAAACGACAACACACAAGCAATGAAAATAATAAAATCCAGTGTACAGTTGTAGAATGAAAGCCTACTTGTACGTTGATGAGAAATTAAAGGATTTTAAATTATGACAATTACCGTAAACAATACGATTCTAGTCGTGTTGGCTGATGATCGTATGATAGATAAATATTCCCATTTTAAAAACTAGCTTTTCACATGAAATTCTCTGATTCTACGAAATAACCTGGTAAAACACTTAAACGGGTTCAGTAGGCGCCAGACGGACTGTGTTCTACGTAACACTGGGGTAACTCTGTCCACTCTCGGGGGAGCGCAGCGACCGTGACACTCACATGAGGGCTTCATTGTGCTTGGTTTTGAAACCACTGACAAGGTGGCCGCAAGATCCCGAGAGCCAATCAGCCAGTTCGACGGGAAGCTGGAATGAGAATACAGAAAAAGATGGAAAAAATAGTTTTCTCCTGGGAACAAATTTGTGTGAGAAGGATATTGAGAGTGTTTCTGGAGTTGGATGGGTAGGGGGACATGAAATCAAATGAAATGGTTGGTGAAATCAAAAGCTTGCCGGTTTAAATCCCTGCTCTGGACCAGTATCCTTGAGCAAGGTACTTCAGTAGACAACCCACTGTGTTGCTGTGCAATGTCCTCTGAATGAAAGCGTATGCTAAGCAACAAACACAATATTAATAATAAAAGGTTTTAAGGTGGCGAATCCAGAAGTCATACAGAATATGGTTTGGAATGTTGTTCTGGTTTATATTCTGTAAACCTTTAAGTCCAGGAGAACATTCACACACAAACACTACAAAGGCTTTTTGGAGTAAAGCATTCTGGAAATACACGGTGTTCTCATGTTCCTGAGCCGGCGGTCGCAGAATATGGCAGTGTGACAGCTTTGTCAGAACCAGGCCATGAATAAGGCTTCCATTCTTATCTAGGGGTGGGTGGGACACACACAAAAACTATATCTACTGGGTGTGCCCGGGGCTCCACAATGTGTCTCATAGTGTAGGCCACACCATCGCAATCTGGCTAAAGAATAACATCATGGAGTTCAGGGAGAACCAGGTTTATTCTGCTGTTCAGGGATGGACGGCAGCTCTCCATCTGGCACTGGATCCAGACACCCGAATTCCTCGAACCCCAGTCGTCTCACTACATGCTGAAATAGAATCCAAAGAGCATCAGATGCAGCGATAACTGCGGTGGCCCTTGTGTCCTCCTTGCCCCGGTAGAACCTCACCAGTATAATGACTATTACCAATGGATTTTAGCCAAGCAAATGCGTGCCTTAACAAAATACATTTTAGGCAGATTTCTAGGCAGTTCTCGGCAGATTTTCTTGAAAGGAAACCTGCTATTTTTGTCTTAAATATTTTATGTAGTCATAAAATAAATTTTACTAAGCCATCATACATGGACATTTATTTTGTATTTAATTGTTTGTTTTCCTCTGTACTACATTACTGGCAATGTAAGTAAATAATATCCCGTGTCTACCTTACATACTTAAGCATTTTTAAATTACCCATAAAAAGCATAACCCACAATCTTAGAATGATACTTAGCCTCTCCACTCAAAGTGTATTCATTTTTGGAGTAAGTAAAAACAAATGTCTTACCATATGCACTCGTTTGAAAAAATATATAGAGAGAGTGGCCCCTTGTGGTAATGGTTTGAAACGCAACCACTCTTGTTTAATTATACTCTGCAGTTTTACAATTAAATATTAATCTCATGAATAGTTAATTATATAGACAAAATAAAATGTTTCCAATTGATGTTGGCATTTTGAATTAACTCTATCTGGGCATCTGTGCATGTCCTCCCTTGCTTATTATACTTAAACTTTTCAGTTATTACTTTACAACCACTAAACATCTGCATCAGTTGAAAAACGAAAGAAAAAAACAACCACAATAATAATGAGGACACTGACAAAATAAAATTAGTTTTTCTTATAGTAAACACCTGTTTAAAGGAATCTTCGGGTGACGCGTATTTAACTTCTGTTATTGAAGGTAGCCTTACATTAACTCGAAGCGACATTCAAACTAAAACCTAGCTGAGCAACGCAATACTTAACTTTTATATTCGTTTTACACCACTGTTTTTGAAAGCCGCCCATGGATTTAGATTCAGCATTCAAAGTCACGCAGATTCGGTCAAGAGATTTTGAAAGTGCAGTATTAATAAACACAATCTGCGCAATTCACTGGGACTCGCGACATAGATTTACCGAGGACGGTTTGTTGAGAGGAATGCAACCTTTAATCTTGCCAATGTAAATAAATAAGCGCTAAACTGCAAAAAGAGCTACGTTGTTAAACCAATACGTATCTTTGTTAGTTCATAAAAAAGTCCGTTTATTTTATAAAAGAGTGGCCTGTGTTTTGTAGCCAATACAGAAAACGCCTTTAAACTGTTTACGGTAATGTGTTCAATCTGATTCAGGAGCCAAGGGAGAAATGTTTTCCCTTCTCTTCTTTCAGTAATGCGGTAGTGGTAGAAGTTTTGTGATGTCATCACAGATTTTTGGTCTCCAGCTGTTGAAAAGCGGGGCGAACTGAGACAGAACGAAGTTACTCAAGAAAGTCCAGTAACCGGCGAAAGAGGGAGCGAGAGAAAACGCTCAGGATGAAACTAACAGCTTCAGTCTTTTTCTTCACCTTCTTTTGGCTGGCAAAATGTGCCCCACCGACTTGTTATTCCAGAGTATTGGGTTTGAGCAAAGAGATTGCAGACACACTGGAAAAACTTCATAAATATAATCGCACGGTAAGTTATTTTAACCTCGATAATTATACGAATTTTGGTTGGTCAATAAGAAACTAACCAGCAGCGTGAGAGCCTAACTATTTTGTAACTATCCTTCACGTTGCAGAAATCCTGTGTCGAGGTGTTACCCAAAATGTATCTGGATGTTCATGTAAGTTACGGAAAGAAATTTGACGTGATATTCAAAACAAGATCAGATCACCGTCTGAGTTAATTATCTGCCACCTGCAGTAATTACAGTATCACAAATCAAAGCAAATCTCAACACTGGAGGTCATGGGTGAGCAGCGCTTCTGACAGGGCGAAAGAGCTGTCAGTGTTTTTTTGGATTGCAGGCAGATATTTATACCAGCAGGACTATCTTTTAGGCAATCCTTCATGACACTGTATTCACCATCAATTCAAACCTTTTAGCACTTCTAGAGTGTTCTGTCTGTTCGAAGAGTGAGAGAGAAACATTTAAATAGGTACAAGTACTGATTTGGAACACTACCATTTCCCTAAATCCTATCAGTATGCCTTAAACTATAAATTACTGAAACGTTAAACATACATTTTCCTTCAGAAGCATATGTATGTGTGTGTGTGTGTGTGTGTGTGTGTGTGTATATATATGTGTATTGTTGGCATAGCCTGGATCAGATTATGCAAATGTCGGCTCCACGGCACGGTTGTTTTTTCACAGAATTCCTGCATAATGTCAAAGCTCCGTGACTTCCTGTATGTGGCGGAGAACCTGCCCACCCAATTCTGTAGGGAACGGCCAAGGATTGTTATTCTGAAGCGCAAGGTCAGGAATCTCTACATCATCATCAACAGGGTCTGTTACCGGGTATGTCCTTTAAACACCGTCCACCCGCCCTCCCTCCAGGGACGCACACCCCTATCCGCCTCAACTCCGCTCCCTGGTCCAACATTCTCTCCTCCGTGCCCACAGGACCTGGTGTTCTTCACAGACGACTGTGAGGCCTTGGAGACGGGGCAGACGGTGCCAAGGTACGGGGAAGACCGTCTGCAGCTCCTGCAGGAGAGTTGAAATGAAAACAAGCCTGTGCGCCCACAGACACCGACAGAGACACCGACAGAGACACCGACAGAGACACAGACACAGACACAGACACAGACACAGACACA
>JAOYSI010034481.1:0-19099 GCA_025775065.1 Hiodon alosoides
CCATTTTGGAATAAGGCTGTAACATAATAAAATGTGGAAAAAGTGAAGCGCTGTGAATACTTTCCGGATGCACTGTATATGTGCATAATGAAATAACATATGGCCCAACCTTAATTTTCTGGAGACTCATATTTTTCATCACAGAACATACATCAAAATTGCAACAAAAAATGCCAATGACTGCATGCCCGTGGCTTTCAAAGTGTTTAGCTTGAGTGTTTACTGTTACTACATGACGTGCTTGTACAAGAGCAGTCACCGTTGGATCTTCGGTTAAAGCTGAAGGGCAGCAAGTCCTTAACAATGAGATCGCTTCCCTTTCCCTCTTTCCCCTTTTTTGAATGCCAGTTTAACTGCAGTGTAAAAAGAAAAAAGAAAATGTTGTTGTACATATAGACATATAATTATGTCTTTCTGACAAATTTCCATACTCCCACACCCTTTATCTCATGTTCTTCAAACTAGTTATTCGTGCTTAGGATTAATGTAGTGTCATCTGAGCAGCACAAAATGTGAAAATTACACAGCAACTAATAAATGCATGAATAAATAAGTAAAAGTGGGAGAACATAAGGTATCTAATACCTGGTAACAAGGAAACTATGAGACATGCTAATCCCACCAGACCGGCTCTGCGCGGAGGGATTGCCGCACGGTTTTGTCCTGGAATCTGTAGATTCTGATGGCATGTCACAGGTGCTTCCTGGTCTTGTAGCATATCCAAATCACTTAGACAGCGCAGTGCAGAATCCACAAACAGCGCACTGTGCACTACACAAGAGCGCCTCTGTTTCTCACCATTTGCATCTGCTTACAGAGGCCAAATCCCCTCCATCGATTTACAATCAGATAGTGTTAAGCTAAGTTTGTAAATAAGCATACAGATGGTAACACCTAAATTATCACTGAGTGGTTTTCATTTTAAAATATTAAATATTATGGCATACATTTGTTTTGGTCATGCATTTTATTTTAACTTCAGTTGTTTTAACTTTTTTTTAGGAATCACAGTGAATCCTGCCACCACCCACAGGGAGGTTAAAGAAGTCTCCTGTAATCCTTGTTACCTCTGAGCCACCAGTCTCCTTTGCTAGGCCAGTCACTCAGCCTACACCTACACGGAAAGGTTCCGAGCTGATCATTGGAGAGACACTCAACGGTACTGTAAGGCTGCAGGCGCTTCTTAGCGAACATCCGAACCATACCAGAAAAATGCCCCCCACAGCATAACAGAGCCTACAGACCCAAGGTTATTTTGATAATAATATATCTGTAAACTCGTCCTCCAACAGGCGTTTCCACTTTTCATCCAATAGTTGGTTGTGGAAGTGTACAATAGACAAACCACCTTAGAGAGACCTGGATGAGAGAGAGGCTTCCATAAATTGGAATAAATTGGATACATCATTGTAATGTTTTTGTCCTGCAATTTATCTCCAGGAGCTTTACAGCGCCATCTGCTGATTGCATATGAAAATTGCATTCTCAGACTAGGCTGTCATATATCTCAGTCACACACGGCTGAAACGTCTATTCCTTATATTCCTTTTAGAGTAACAGTTTATAAAATGGGAAACAGTATGTGTTACGTCTAAAGTATATGCGTATATATCTGTATATATAACATGCACATATATTTTACTAATTAACTAAATCTTAAAAAACTAAAACAAATCTTTAGTTAACTCTGGAGTATCATGCATATTTCACCAGGGAGGAGCCGTTGGAGCCTACTGTGGGCATGTGTGTGTATGTATGTGTGTGTGTGTGTGTGTGTGTGTGTGTAGATGCCTCCTGCACTGCAATCCCCCGTCCTGGGAGCACCCTGCCTCATGCCCTGTATCTACCGGGTTAGGCTACTAGGCAACAGCGGTCCGAAAACCATGACTTGGTCATGGAGCACAAATTAATACAAAAGCTAGTTTCTTGAGAAAAAAAATGTAGCGTAATAAATTATCACATATCAGTGAGACCTACTGAGACCAGAAATCATCTGATAAGAATGATGGTAATTAGTATTTGACATCTTACTGCACACAACAGTGGCACATTTACCAGTGACCCGCCGTATGTTCGAACCGGCAACCTTCCATGTCCCCCAGCACCTTACACAGCAGGCTTTATTATACAGAACTAATATGCAGTATTTGGATGACTCGGGTCTGCCACCTGTGCAGAGAAGCATGTCACTGCAACTGGTGATTATAAAGACGATGACTACTTTGTTTTTGAAACTGTGGTAAGAGATGAGCAGAGCTTGATGTGCGTTAAAGGTAATCTGTCATAAGGTATCCTTTCTTGATCCCATTTGACACTGAATTTCATTCTGAAGCATTAACAAACATGTTTTTATTATTTCGCATATGCTGAAGTTAATGGGCAAGTGTTAACCCCACCTCTTAGAGATTATAGAGGGTATACATGGGCCGATAACCCTGAAAATAAACTCGCAGGCGACCTGCCTCTGGAGCCGGGCACTTGACAGTTATGCAACGGCCGACGCAGAAACTACGGTTATCGGCTTACTCACTGCAACCAACGAACAGAGCGTGCTCACAGCGCGCGGTTACAGTTCATTTTCTTCTTATCTGCGGTTTGCTTTCTTGTATTCTTGCCTCTGGTGCAGGGGGGAGGGAGCAAAAATCCCAGTAAAACTCGTGCTCTGACACATTGGCATTCCACAGATAGCAGACACCCAAGCTTTTCAACCATGCCTTATTTAGGCAGGAGTTGAAGTTTGATCAGTGTGTAGGTAAGGGCTTACCTGTAATAAATACTGCAATATACAGAGGGGAGCTCTGGGGGGTTAGGAATCCTTTTGGACGCAATAAAGCTGACTCAGTGTATCATATCACCTGTGTTTGTCGTTATAGGTTGGGTGATTACCTGCAGCGACACCTGCCATGAAATCTCCTGACTGAGAGCCCTCCTCCAATGTCCAGTAGGAGCCTGGATTACCTTTTTAGGGCATAGTTGTCTCTGGTCCGCTGCCTATTTCTCTGCCTGTCAAAACGGGCCCATCCACAGCTGTGGTTTTAAAACACATTTTTTTTAACCATCCCTATCATTGCATTGAACATTGTTTCCACTCTAAGTAACTCTGACAGATTAAACAAGTTTAAACAAGTTTGTCCTTCGTCCACTTTAGCCAAGGGTCGGTCATTTAATAAAACCATGGCTCACTATGCCGCAATGAGAAACTCAAGTTTCACACTTTCCAAAACTGACTCAATCGACTACTTTGGTCGAAATGAAGGGAATACTGTAGACGGGAATGTAGTCGAGCCTGCAAATGTTGCAGATGTCACAGTTGGTAGCGACAAACCATGATGCCTTTTTGATTCAGAGGAGATGGGCTTCTGGGAGCAAGCAAATATGTTGCTCTTTTATTCTTTGAGGAGAATGTAATGGGGCAAAAACAATGGTTCTCTTTTTCTCCCTCCTTGGATAATGCTGCCTGTTTTCGCACACCAGCGTCAGTCTCTGAGTATCACAGCAATGGTAGCACACACGCTGTAAAGCAAGAATAATAATAAAAACAGACAAAAGTCACAGATGTAACCAAGAAGTCTGTCTTAGCAGTATTGTTATGTCTCTTCTGCTTCTTCTGTGCAGAACATCAGCCCCCACCTCCGGTTAGCCTTCTCTTTTTATTGCACTGTGCAGCGGAACCCCTGGTTACTGTGAAGGTCTCGGGCTGACCTTGCTAGGAAACACAGCGATTACGCGTGGAATAAAGATAATTCATTAGCTTCCACACATTAGTAACGAAGTATAGAAGTCTCTCCAGGTTCAAAGAGTAACTGGATCACAGAAGGTTTAAGGTTGGGTCAAATTCAACTAATCTAATATATATTGGATACTATTCCTGGTCCTGGCAACAATCCTGCTTCATTTATTTATTTTGGCTTACTGGAGTACAATGTTCTACAGTATTCTACTGTTCACACACAGTCTAAAATACTCTCATGCCATGCAATTGATTCCAGTTCTGGATTCTTCTTCATTAAGTGGATGGTGATGAAATCTGGGGTGGAGTTATGGAATGAGAAGGTGTGGTCACAGTTGACATTCACAAATTTTGATCATCCAGCTGATTTAATGGAAAACAACCTTTTTATTTTAGCAAATTTTTTTTATAGCTCTTCTGGCCCTAATCATCAACACACCAATCCAGAAAATATATTTGGGATATTTGGCTAACTTATTTCCTATCAAAATAACCTCTGTGACACATACTATGAAAGAGGAAGTGTTGTGAAGCGGAAATGAGCATGCCAGAGTTCTTTAAAGAGACAAGGGTTGCATTTGTTTTTTCTTAACTGACCAAAACCAATACAGCAATAGCCACATCTTAGGTAAACAGATTAAATTGGCGTTACTATGTTTTTAATCAATATCTTCCCATTTCAAAGCTTTCCTTTGCAGACAATTATTTCTGTTGCATGACTTCATAAGATTTGTTATTTTTATGTCATGTGACTGTTTCAGGTTTTAATAAAATCACACATCGCTGATATTTACTTTTCTAACATCAGTCTGAAAGCGACTACTTGCCCAACCAAACTGATGTATAAGCACAAAAGTGTCTGAAAAGCTAGTTGCTCTGGTCATGTGAAGGTTGGTGAAGGCATGCTTGTGTTTCCTGAGAACTACAAACAAACAGTGACAAGCAGTCCATTCTTCACTCTTCTTTCAGAAAAAGAAAAAGATTAAACTGACCAGTGTGGACATAGTTGCGTCTGCAAATAACCGTTTTGTCACCACAGAAAACCCATTGACAGGCAGGGATTTCTGGTGCAGAGCAGCTGCGCGAGGCTCGAATGGAAGTAGCAAGCAGGAGATGAGAAGAATAAACATTTTGTGCAGGAAAATAGGCCAGTGCTAACATGCATAAACTGGGAGAATCGTCAGCTTCACAAGCCCAGCATGACTAATGAAAACGGTTAATGGACAACAAGCAGCACAGGCTGCCCCTCTCTGTCACTGTGCACAAAGCGCACGAGGTTGAAAAAAACAGAGACAAAAACACGCCCCTGAAATGAGAGGAAATCAGATGCTGACTGAGCAAAGTGAGCTGCAGGCTTTGATGACTAAGTTTGGCCATCAGTACCTGCTAGTTTTTCCCATATATGGAGACAGCGAGACAAGTGAGGCAGAGCTCCACCCACCCTGCAGACCTCGCTCAAATCGGGGTTTGCAGTCTAAACAGTGAGAGGAGGGGGAAACTGGGAATGTTAGCAAGAGTGACAGTGGGCAGCAGCGGCGGGGGGGGGGGTCTGTTAAGTATATGACAGGAAATGTAGTGGAATCGGAGGGAGCGGTTCTCCTTTCGCGTTGTGCTGTGTCGTGTGTGTGTTGATGCTATAAAGAGAGAGAGAGCTGTTGACAGAAATCACTGACGCCAAGCGTAGTAACATGAAAAAAAACATCACATGTATTGTCACATCGGTGACCGAGACTAAGTGCCTTTCATCATGTTCGTTCAGTGCCGGCTATTTAAGTAATCTCTTGTTTTATCAGTATTTTGGTAGACCTAGGCATTCTGGGATTTTTGCATAACACACATCACTACTGCACAATACATTTTTTAAGCCTTTGAGCAATGCTGATATTTTCTTTATTCCGAGATGGCTATGAATAAATGAATATATGCAATGAGTTGGCTCAAAGTTTGTACCATATGTTGGATTATCATTTTAGGACATTTCAGACAAACAGCCCTGTATAGTTCAGCTACATGCTGTAAAATGTATGTAGGTTTGACATAGTGGTAATAGGGTTTTATGTTTGTTTGTTTGTTTGTTTGCGTTTGGATGTAGTGAAAGAAGGAAATCAAAACAAACAAAGTGATTTGATTAATGGCTTAATGGCTTAATGCTTAAAACCACAAAAGCACATGAACCCCCCAAAAAACTCCCCCAAAGCAGTAAAAGCCTCCTTTGAACCCCCCACCCTCCTTCCCTCCTTCCCTCCCTCCCTTGTGCTTAAAGCAGGAATGAATAATAACTTAAAGAATTGAAACAAAGAAGGTAGCCGGGAGAGATATAAACCAGGAGTGGACGACTTTCTTTACATAAAGAAACAAAACGGAAGTGAAAACCTTCCCTGCTGCAGATTTCATTTCATTAATTTGTCCAGGCGGTCTCAATGTGATTTCCTTGCAAAAGTCCCATGTGACAAGGGCCTTGCATTCTTGACATTGTTAGCAAGTGACAGCCCAATAGATTTCCATTTATGGCGGGGGCTGTTACATCTCCTAGAGGGTGAGGCACCGCAAACTACACAGCTCAACTGCAAAATATCCATTACATAAAGGGAAATCAGGAGCCGGCCTGTGGATATGAACTTAAATGGGACACGATTATTATTCAAACTGATTTAATACGCACCATAAAATGAGACTCTCTGAGGCAGGAAATTCACTATCTTTCCCACGCTATCTCCACATTTTCACCATGATGAACACATGACATCATGGCTCTTACTGGATGTGTTTATAATTCTTTGAATTTTGTTGTTTAGATTAAGAATATTTAAGTTTTCTCCTCCAATAGATGTGGTTCAATCTCAGATTTGGCAGCAAAGTAATGACCGAGTGCCATGAAAAAAAAGCCTGGAGCGTTTCAGAACATCACAGACATTATGAATAATGTAAATGCCACACCAAGGCTTGCTCCACTTTTCCCATCTTCAATGCAATGTTAAATCCAGCACATGGAATGAAGGAAACGTGTTCTGCATGACAGGACTTGCTGAAGTGCGTGGAGGCGTTTCTCTGAATTCGGGTCGCCTCTCCCTCCAGGTTATAGTTTCGCATTATGCCCAAGGTGCCTGTTTTGTGAGGCCCACAGCAGGCCACTTCATACTCAAACATTTAATTCCAGAGCTGCACCTAAACACCTCCCACTAAAGGTTCTGCACCCGTGCTAGGGTGTATTGCGCACTGTGTGAGTCTGACGACGCTTAGAAACCCACCTGAACCCCGGAACCCTTTTTCTCACTGGGCTTTCCTGCCGGACACTGCCGTCATGACCATTTACCCTTGAAATTGGGTAATATGCCGATCTGTTTTAAATGTTGACAGTTCCTGATCTAAAAAATAAAGAAATAAAATAATTCTTATAACATCTGCACAGAAATAATTCTACTTCACTATTGTATCAATAGGTGGAAGACAACGGGATTAAGAGAGGCCCAATTAAGTGTGCTGAAATAATGATCCGGTTGTATGATGGGGGCTGGTAAATGCAGAAGCTCAATACAGTTGGTCTGTGCTTACCTATTTTGGGCTAGGCTTTTCTCCAGGGCTAAAATGTGCAACTTCCTATGTTGACTTGTAATGTCAGACCAGAGAAATGCAGTTCCTGTTTGAAAAACTGGGTCTCACTGAAAAATGCCCTTATTTGGCAACCAGGAAAATTCATTTGTTTTTGGCAAGCCATTATTGCAATATTGAATGTGGGTTTAACCTGAAGAAGGGAGTTTGCAGGAAATTGACTATTACTTTTAAAAAGGCCCATTGAGGCTGAGACATGCAGCCTGCCCAAAATTAGGCTGGGCACTCCTCAAATCTCTTACATGATGAAAGCCCTACACAGTTGTGATCATGGATCAGAGAGGATTCTGGGCCTTGTTTATCACCAGGTTAACTGACACTCCTCTCCAAAGTACAGGGAACACGGGTTAAAGGAGGCAGTTATTTACTGAGTAAATATACTGCCAAAGAATTTATGAGAGTTCTAGGTAAGCCCCTGTCATAATGTCATCATTATCTCCGGTGAGTAACTCAGGTTCCTGTGACACAGCCTTTAGGACTACGTGTGGCATTATCCTCAGTCTTAATGCTGGTTTTGGGGCTGAGCCTCTACACTGACTCATACAAGGGCCAGGCTGATCTATTCCTTGTTTCCTCATGTACAAGTGTTTGAACTTGAACTAAAGCTAGCTGTACAGCACTCCTTTTTACGGCAAGCCTAAGACAGCACATATCTTTACAGCACATAACTTTCTGGTTGCATTTTCAGCAATACACAGGCATATTTTAAAAAACTGCATATCAGTGTCACTGAAGATTTGATGGAGAGGGAACCAATAATTCCTTAAGAATAACCCTATTTTCTAAAGTAATTACCAATTAAATGAAGTGAACACAAGGTGTAGCATGTGAGGGTACATTGGAGAAAAAGGATCAAATCACTGCTATCTAAATGTTCTGTCACAGAATGGGGAGACAGAATTCCGGCCACCTGTCTCCAACAGCTCAGCATGGCGACTCTAAGGGGCGGATAAATCTTCCAACAACGCAACAACAACCTCCCTAGCTTTGCTTTGGCAGTCCTTTGTCACTTTAGATACACTAACAGTGTACTGAAAGGATGACAGTCTGACCCCAACAGCGGTTGCTGATGTGACCCACTAGAACTGTGACAGCCTGGAGAGTCAAGATAAGTGTGTTAACAGAAGCCTTTCCGTGTGCTGTAAATCCTAGGCAGCCATATTTGGCATGTGACTTACAAGTGCCGGCGGATGTGGCTACAGAGAGGAAGTGGGGCTTTCTAACTAGTGAAGTTATGATAAAGGATATGGTTCTACAGGAGACAAAAGGAGGAACAACTGATTTTTTTTTACATTGAACAAAATTATTAATATTTTGTTTAATGGACATTTAAATTAATGATTGAAATATCCATACAAACAATTCCATTATTTTAATACAGCATGAATTGTAATAATTTGCTATTAAGACTCAAAAAGAAAAAACATAGCAAAGAGGCTGTCATTGATGAAGGCCACTATAATTCAAGAATAATTATCTTATTTGAAACAGGATATCATTATATCCCAATCATAACCACCACACCACAGATCATCAAATCATTTAGAATTTAACCTTGATTTGTGATAGAACGACCAGCCATTACAATCTTCTGTGAAACTTTAAAAGTCTGGGCTTTCAGACTCCTGCAACAATATTGCCATTTACAGTTAGTAAGCCCATTATGAAAACTTCTCGAGGGGAAAATTGAACCTATTTAAGCAGTAATATTTTTACTAATCCGGACTTAATTTAACTTTCTTGTCTGTACCCATCCAAAGAATGTCTGGAAAAGAGGAATGTTTGCAGCATCGAATGGGTCTTTTTGCAACCCTCACTCAAACCAAGAGGCAGATTGGACATTGCCTGTGCTTGTTGTTGACTCTTTGTGACGGGGAACCAAAACAAGCAACACTAGCAAACTGCAGAACACAGGCTGACCTCTCATCATTTTAAACAAATGTCGAATTCAGACAGCAATTTCAGAAAAGCTTTCCTCCTCTCCTTGCAAAAATGGCCAATAGGAAGAGACATTTCTTATAGGGTTCCTATAGCAGCGTGGCCTATTCTCTAAGACATACACTGATCTCAGTAAGCACTTTCCTCAAGCAACTCAGATATACCCTTTTTTACAGCTGGGCTGTCTGTAACAACATAACAATTAAATAGTATGCCATTTCATGCCTATAAATATCAACAGTGGAAATGCATCAAACAGACTGCTTTAAAAACCCGTTCTCTTTGCATGTTTTCCTATTTTTTGCATCAAGGCTACACTGGCAATTTAATGCGTGAATTAAAATACTTTTCTTTTTTAAAATAAATGTATTATATATGGCAGAAGGAAACAAAGCTGATGTTAGATCTATGCAATGTTGTGTGTATGATTAAATACATAAATATGAATACAATAATAAAGCATGTGCAAATGTGATGATAATTTTGCTCTTCCATTTTTCTACAGCAATAATTGATTGGACAACAGGGCAAGAGACATTGAAAAAACTATTTCAACTAAACACATTATCTGCCAATAGGCATTAACACCAGGGATGAACTTTCACCTTTGGCACGGAAGCACAGTGGAACCAGTAATAAAGCAGGCTATGCTTCAGAGAAGTGAAGAAAATTTGGGTAAAGCAAAGACGGAATTCTGTTAAAGAAAATTGTGATAAAGATTTTGCTTTATCTAAATTGTTATATATATTTTCTGTCGCCACATCCAGCCATGTGTTTAAGAACAGGCCTTTGTGTCAAAAAATTGTGTCTCTTGAATTTAAAGAAAGGAGTCTATGCAACATACCGCAAGAAAACGCATTCTAGTAGAATTAGCCCCCCCAAAAAACAACAAAAAAAACACTGATTGCTAGGAACCAGCGGCTTAACTGCAGATTGCAAATTACAATGCTCAATTCAAAATGAAATACAACACAAAACTATGCCAAACAACTATTTCTGCAATAATAAAGATCCTTGTATCCTTGAAAATACACCTGCGGTCTTCTGTTTGTTAAATCTTTGTACATATATGCACTATTTTATTTGGAATCGATCGCTTTCAATACATCATCATCCGTAAATATAATACGTTGAAGATGTAATGTACATTATTTCTCATGTGGAGGAAAATGTTCTCGTGAGGAGCACAGCAAGGCACATTAATACTAAGACTCAAATTGTATAACTAGTGACTTCCGTGTGCACTCGTTGGTAATTTAATATTTACCTTAACACGTTCCTTATGAGTCATAAGGGTCTCTGCAAATTTAGTTTCATTGTATGCATTTAAATGAAATGCGGATAAAGGAAGGCATGAATGATGTTGATATAATCTTATAATCGTCTTTTATCTTATTAATAGCTAACCATGTATTTACAGTAAAAACCCATCTGTGTATAAAGGAATTAAACAGAGGAAAAAAATATGTTTCGGACGAAGTAGTCGTAAAAGCAAACGCCCTAAACTATTTCCCTAGCAGTATCTTTAAGAAAATTTTGAATCAAGGCATTAACCTGCTCTTTAGACCAAACGCGTATTCTTGTACATAATTGAACAATAACTTAAATAAAAAAAAGTGATATGGCTAAATAACATCTGCTCGCCTGGAACTGCTGCAATGAGCACGTTATTATCGCATGTGCCACGCCTTCCCTAGACCTCAAGTTAGCCACTATTTTGCTTTTAAAATATAACGTATAAAATGAGAGTTAAAAATACCCAGATAATGGCAACCAAGACTTTGAAAAGAGCTACGATTTTAAATTCAAATTTAGTACGTTTATATATAAAATATAAATAGTATTCACATTTAAATAACTTTAACTGAACCCAATAGTCCTGTAAACAATAAGATTGTGTTTTTCTGGTCTTATTATAAACGCAATATATACCTCAGTAACGTATAGATGGAAGCACATCGCTAGCCAGTGACTGCACATTCAAAGTAATGTTCAATGGAACATCTCTTATTTCACAATCCCCATGTATTTCAAATGAAAAAAACAAGTTGCACGAGACTGTTTCCACAATAATATTCTCTCGCCTGGATCATGGTGGGGCAGTCTGGCTACCCAGCTAGCTAGCTAGCGTTCGGTCTGGTCAAAGGCCTACCAATGCGTGAAAGGTCTCTTAAAGTAAATACGCTGTCCGTATTTTCATTTTAGAATCGTGCGAACATTCACATTCCAACCATACTGGTAGATCTGAACAACATGTGGCAAATATAAGAAACAAAAATCTTACATAAAAGTAACGTTATAGGATCTACGGAAAATGGTCCACAAAACTGCTATTAACACGTCTGTGCGAAGTTCAAATCTGTAATGTTCTTACGCAAATAGCAAACGTTTTTGGTTAGTTTTATGTGCGCACCACGAATAAAAGAATATACCGTTAATCAAACTATCAGACAATAAGTAATCGATAATCAGACAGCTAGATGCTAGATGCCCATGCTAGCAGGTAAAATATATTGTAACTTCCATCTGCCACGGATCCTTAATAATTAAAATATGTGCAGTAACATTCATATTAAAACGCCATTTCTAAAATTTAATAAAAACAGCTAAATTACATCTCACAATTGAAATGGTATTCTATTTTTTTGTAGGGAATTCACATTTTCAAATTACAACAAAATACTAAACTAGCAGCAATTTTCACGTGACCCCGCCAAACTTAGTGACGCTAAACCAATCAGATTGCCTAGCGCAGAAAGTTTACCTTTTATGGATAGAGCCGGGCTAGTGTCTGAGGATAAAACACTGCACCCAACACTTGTCTGCTCACTTCGAGCTTCTCCATACGCAGCTAGTGTGGAATAAAAATTTGTATTCTTAACTAACAGCTTCCTAATTCAAAGGTAAGAAAAATTCAAAGTTGTTGTGATTTGATTGTAGTGCATCGATTATTGAGGTCTTTAGTTTGTATAAATGTATTTACTTAGTTTTTTTGTTGGCTTTATTTGATGAGGAAGTAATGCATCAACGTTTTTGACCGTGAATGCATGTATTGGCTAAATGGTTAGTTAGATGAGAATTTTAAGTGTTCGTATTAACTCACTTAAATGAAGTATGGGTTTATGGTAAAGCTCTTCCATTATGCCGAGCAAACAAGCCTTGCTCGTGTACCATTTGAATCGTAGTGTAAAAGGGCGCTTTCAAACGGCCGAAATTCAGTGGGCAACGGTTTTTGATAAGTGGGGTGTGACCTGGTTAGTTTGAGAGGCGGCCATTTAAAAGCATTTTTTTTTTACTGAACAGGCGTAAGGTTTTATACGCTTAAGTAACGCAGTCGCATTACATGGCTAGTTTAAACCCTGAAATGATGTGCGCCGGAAGAACGTATAAAATTAAATGCTAGTTTGGATTGTTAAATATTTCACTGGCTTCGTTGACTGGGTGGTTGGTATTTCTTTTTGGTATTATATTGAAGTTCGTTTTTTATAAGGCGTGGTTCTACCGGCAACCTCTGCTTTAGTTGACCTAAACGAGTATGCGAACTTCATCGAAATGTGCCATACCTAGCAAACCGTTTTACCCAATTTTGTTTTCTCTAAATTAGTTGCTAATATTCTGTGCTCTGCAATTAGCTTGGTTTGGGGAGTGCTAATTTGGGTTGCTAAAACTCCGCACGTAATTGATTGTTGTAACATAAATTACTTTTAAATGAATAGCTGCTGAATCAATTATTCAAATTTGCTGTTAACTCGACTGAGGTTTGGGAGTGGTCATGGCTATGCCCAACGTTGAATAGGTTCGTTTTCGCCGAACCTTTACTGTCTGGCTGACGGCCACGTTGCCGGCAGCCACAAAGCCGCTCTATTACCTTTTATGGTAATACTTGGCGTATGTAGCGGGACTTCCTTTGTCTTTCTCCTTGGGCTATGCACTACTGCTCCACCTAGTGGCCAACTATCTACCTCGCTTTGGTGATAGTCGGGAAACTGTATTGTCACGTGGTGGCAGTGATGTACAACCAGCATCTGTAGGAATTGTGGAAAATGTATGTTTATACTTGTCCAACTCTCATTCCAGTTTAGCCATGGAAGATGAAATTGCAGCACTGGTTGTTGATAATGGATCTGGCATGTGCAAAGCTGGATTTGCTGGAGATGATGCTCCCCGTGCCGTCTTCCCATCCATTGTTGGCCGCCCAAGACATCAGGTAGACTTGGCCTCAAGGAACGTTTTAAAATTTTACATCATTTAATAAGTGTCATATGGAGAGTTTAATACATCTATTGTTTTCTCAGGGTGTGATGGTTGGGATGGGACAGAAAGACAGCTATGTTGGTGATGAAGCTCAGAGCAAGAGGGGTATTCTGACCCTTAAGTATCCAATTGAGCACGGTATTGTGACCAACTGGGATGACATGGAGAAGATCTGGCATCATACCTTCTATAATGAGCTGCGTGTTGCTCCTGAGGAGCACCCTGTCCTGCTCACAGAGGCTCCACTGAATCCCAAAGCCAACAGGGAAAAGATGACACAGGTTTGTTCCATGATAAAGCGTTATAGATTAATGTTGTTGCACCGCTGTCCGTTTCCTCTATTCATTTTCTTCCAAACCCTTTTCAGGAATTCTCCCTTCAGACCTGACTCTCCTTTTACTGGAAGTTGTAGGTTTTTCCTTTTCTGAATCTGTTTGCGGTTTCTCTTGCTGCACTTCTGTTTTATGGAATGTTTTTGCACCATCTGAAATGCTTCTGTAACCCATAAAGGTGTGCAACTGCATGCACTAACGTCTAATCTGCCGTTCTCTGTGTGAACCAAGGTGTACCTTTTCTCTTGCAGATCATGTTTGAGACCTTCAATACCCCTGCTATGTACGTTGCCATCCAGGCTGTACTGTCCCTGTATGCCTCTGGTCGTACCACTGGTATTGTGATGGACTCTGGTGATGGTGTCACCCACACTGTGCCCATTTATGAAGGTTATGCCTTGCCCCATGCCATCCTTCGGTTGGATCTGGCTGGTCGTGACCTGACTGACTACCTCATGAAGATCTTGACTGAGAGAGGCTACAGTTTCACCACCACAGCAGAAAGAGAAATTGTCCGTGACATCAAGGAAAAGCTGTGTTACGTTGCTCTTGACTTTGAGCAGGAGATGGGCACTGCTGCTTCTTCCTCTTCCCTGGAGAAGAGCTATGAACTGCCTGATGGACAGGTCATCACCATTGGCAATGAGCGGTTCAGGTGCCCTGAGGCCCTGTTCCAGCCCTCATTCCTGGGTAAGTGGAAGATATTCCTGAAACAAGTTCAGCTTAACTAAATTTTGGTTTACAATTGATTGATAATGTGTCTCTTCAATAGGTATGGAGTCTTGCGGTATCCATGAGACCACCTTCAACTCCATCATGAAGTGTGATGTTGACATCCGTAAAGACCTGTATGCCAATACTGTTCTGTCTGGTGGTACGACAATGTACCCTGGCATTGCAGACAGAATGCAGAAAGAGATCACATCCCTGGCTCCCAGCACAATGAAAATCAAGGTGGGTGGCTTAGTGGCATTTGTACACCGGGTTAATAAATGATTATTGGCTGTTGGTGCTAAATCTACCTCTTTTTTTTCCCCTCTAGATCATTGCCCCACCTGAGCGCAAGTACTCTGTCTGGATTGGAGGGTCTATCCTGGCTTCTCTGTCCACCTTCCAGCAGATGTGGATCAGCAAGCAGGAGTATGATGAGTCTGGACCTTCCATCGTCCACCGCAAATGTTTCTAAAGACTGTTACCACTTCACACGCCGACTACAACTGCGCAGAGAACGAGAAAACAATTGGCATGGCTTTTATTTTTGGCGCTTGACTCAGGATTTAAAAACTGGAACGGTGAAAGTGATGGCAATGTTTTTGGCAAATAAGCATCCCTGAAGGTCTACAATGCATTTGAGGACTTAAATTGTACATTTTTTTTTTTTTCTTTTTTAGTCATTCCAAATGTTAAAATGCATTGTTCAGAACTTATTTGCCTCTATGAAGGCTGCCCTGCAAGTGGGAGCGCATACAAACGTTGTTGTAGTATTGCTTATGTAAATTATGTAACCGAAAACGGTGTCTGGTTTTTGTACTTTCAGCCTTAAATTCTTGGTCTGGTTTTGTTTATGCAAAAAGCTTTACCTTTAAACTAAGGTTTGCATTCCCCTGGGCATATGTAATTGAGCAGTTTGTGAAAATTGTCATTGCCTGACATGGTGGGGCCTACCTGTACACTGACTAATACAAACCCAATAAAGTGCACATGTTTAAAATGCTTTCATGTTTCCTATGCTCTTTGTGTCCAACCAGATTATGAAATGGTTTATTTGGGACTTTGTGTAGTTATACCACCTCACTTAATGTGGGGAATTTACTCTCAGCATGCTCAACTAATTGTTTTAATGCTTTTATAGCCCTGTGACATGCAGAACTTGTGGTGTTGACTGACTCAAACTAAGGTCCTTGACATGCTACACCTCAGCTTTCATGGCCAGCTGTGGTTTTGTGTCCTGTGGCTGCTGCCATTTAAAACTGCTGCATGGAGTGGCTTAATGAAACTCTGCTATTGTATGGTTGACTACGTTAAGAATGGAATGCAGGACTTTATAGCATTTACATACAATACATAATTCGTGAAGATGAAACACCGTTAAAATTTCACCACACAACGTCTTGCCACTGAACAGCCAGCTGACGGGGTACATTAATGCATTTAAATGCACGTCTTGCACTAAACGGAAATAAACGCTGACTTTGTTGCCAAGATCTGTAATACTACGGGTAGAAACTAGGGCTTTATTTTTGTCATCCCCTTTTATAGTCCATGTTCGCGCCACAATAATTGAAGAATGCTTTAATATCAAGAAATGCATCCCATTTTTATCAAGTTCTTAAATGAATTCGCTGCTGTATGAGTACACCTTCGTTTCGTTAAACCTACTCGATGCAGTAGCCCCGGCTGACTTCGGTCGCGTCTACGTTTTAGATTCCAGGAGTTCTAGATAATATCTATGTTCAAGTTGTCTAAAATCTACTTTTAATTATATATGTTGCCTCTTAAATCTAATAATTGCGCATGGTCGGATACGTTTTTGGGTTCGTCTGCGGTTCACAGGAAAATGAGTGAGACGCCATGCAAACGCACTGGTCTCGCCTAAATTAAGCTATTGCCCATTAAATCGTTTCACACGAAACCGCAACGCAAGTATTAACATAAACAGAAGGGTTAGAATAACACCATATATTTCAGATTTAAATGTTTAGAGTCGGCTACCCAACTCCCAGAGTTTGGATTTGATAAATCTGATATTATATAAGCACATGTAAATGAATAACTGTACGCATCCTCCGGATAAATTCGAAACTAGATAATTGAGAATTTTATGCAAGTATGCGATTTCGGGCATAGTCGGTTTATACATAATAATTTCAAGCGAAAGGTTCACTTTGCAAATATGATTCTATCTGATTTTAATCCCAGTTTTATGTGGCGTTGTGACCGAAGACCTTGACAAGTAACCTGCAGATTGGTGACACAAATCAGGACGGAATCTGCTGCTGTACACTTTAGAACGACCAAAATTGTTTCATTAAATATTCAGGTATAACATTGTAAGCTATAAAAGTCGCTTTACATATACGCAGTTACAACAATAACATAACATGTACATGTACATAACTCCTCAAATAGCTTTAAAAAAACCAAACTTCTCCCGCATCCTCGTAGTAATCCCGGAAGTTTGGTTTATGTTCCGGAAGTGCGTTCACAATGATGTTCCGGTGGATTACAACAGCTGATGGAATGAGTGAAAAAGACGTTGTTGTAATAAAATGAATGCATAAGATATATCACATACGCAGTATATGTATTTTAATAGGTATGTGTTCTTTCAGAAAGAGGACATCGGAAGTAAATATGGATATTCGAAATTCAGAGGTATGTGCATCAGACCAAGGATTTACTAGTGTAGCTAGCTGGATAGTTAGCTTGCTCCATACCTATTTAGTAACGTATTGCCAATAATTCGACCATTTGTACGGTTGTGCACAGTCTGATTGTATTCAGATAACTTTCGGTGCATTACCAGTATTTTCTTACAGAATCATATACCAAAGACAGCGATAATATGAGTATCTGCTGGAAGAGTTGTCGGTATTTACATAGCCTGGTGTTATCTCCCGACAGCATAATCTTGAAGATTTTTGTTTCCCCTGGTGGTTGACAGGTGGTATTTCACGTTCAGACTTGAAAGGCGGTTTTTCGACTCAACTGGTGTCAATTTATAACGAGTATTACTAACAATAGTTGAAACGTCGCTTTTCTATTCTATACAATATACGGCATTGCTAGGCAGGGCAGCTGGTGTTGTAGTGGTTCAGTTGTAAGGCTTGTTGCCGAAAGGATGTCGGTTTAAGTCCCACGTTGCTGTTGTATCCAGTTCTTGATATCAACAGTTGAGTTAATTCATATTTCTGATTACTAGCAAATTAACTGCTTTTCACACTAATTTCTGTGGAAGCCCCCTTTTTAGTTAAATTACAACTAGTTGCAACTCCAATTTTTAATGTAAAATCAGTTCTTATTAGTTTAGTCCATTAGTATATATTTTGTGGACTTCTTTTTGCAAGGGAAAGGTACATACTTTGCTTGGACATGATTGTTAGGTCTTAACCAACATTTCACTTGCTGCCATTCTCTGCAGCAAAAAAACAAAATAGTAAATAAATAATGAATAATGTAATCCTGAATAATGTAATCCTTTCTGTGATTTAGCTTGTCCTGTTGTTAAGAATATTGCAACTTCCATTGCACCACATAGTTTCATCGTCAAATGACAAATGATTGTTGTACACAATTACATTGTCTGCTTCTAGCAAATATAAGGACAAGGACAATTACCTGAATCTTCTGGACAAGGGACAGTTTAATGTTCCAATGGCTAAGGTGATCACAGTCAGGACCCGAGCCGGGTGGCCCTATACGCTCACTACGCAAGTTGCGTAGGGCCCTGAAAATTACGCAAGGGCCCCGCCTCCCCCTCGCAAATGGTTTACATGGCTTATGGGTCAGGTAGGAGGGCCCCTTAGCAGATTTTTGCTTGGGGCCCCAGGGAGGTCAGGACAAGCTCTGGTCAAGACAAAAGGGTTTATGGTGCCTGTTTTTTTGTCCTGCAGTAACTGTAATAATGATGATGATGATGATTAGGTACGTGAGGTTATCACTGTCCATGTTACCGTTAGATTACCAACGTTAGATTTCCAACTTTATTGCGTGTGTGATCAGGAATCCTTCTCTGACAGGAGTCACGTGTTTGCGATGATCTCTCTGTGATTTATGTGCATGGCGATTTATATAAAGATGCATTTTATTTCTTGTGCTTAGGCAAGGTTTAGTTTGGACTCTGTGGACCACACTGGAATCAGCATATCAGGGTTCTCCGATGAGATCTTGTTGAACATTTTGACGCACGTGCCCAGCCATGACCTGGTGCTTAGCGTGGGAAAAGTCAGTAAAAAGATGAAGACTTTGAGCATGGACAAGAGTCTGACCAACAACGTCCGACTCTCTAAAGAATATCTGGTGAGAAAGAAGATGATTATTGTTTTTTTCTTAATGCATTCTTTTTTTCTAAAATGTAATCGTTGTCACGAATAGGGTAACGTTTTTCTCTCACTATATGGCGTATTCTTTGTTTAATCTGCACATTCTTGCATTTTATGTTTTGAAATTGAGTGCACTAACGCTGTGTGGGGGGGGGGGGGGGGGGGGGGGGGGGGGGGGGGGGGGGGGGGGGGGG
>JAOYSI010034481.1:19109-30004 GCA_025775065.1 Hiodon alosoides
TTTTTTTTTAATCTGCACATTCTTTCATTTTATTTTTTTTAATTTTGTTCACAAACGCTTTTATCCCCCCCCCCCCCCCCCCCATTTATTTCTGTTCACAAAACTACATAAATGTTTGAGAAATAAAGGTGCTCAGAATGGATACTGTCTTCACTATCATAAATGGGTGATTCACATGTTTTTATATATTGTCCCAGGCAAACGATGAGGCTGTTAAACAAGTCTTGAAGGAGTTGTGGAGTGAGATCCAGACCCTCAGCATGAGTGGCTGTTACTGGCTGTCTGGGGCTACCATTGACCAGCTGGCCCGATGCAAGGCCCTGGTCAAGCTGGACCTCTCAGGCTGTCGACTCACCTCACTGCGCCTCTCCAAAATCCTGTCCTCCCTCAGGAACCTGCGGTCCTTGGCCATCGACATCAGCGCCGGCTTCGACTCCAATCAGCTGAGCAGTGAGGGGAAGGCCACCCTCAGCCAGATCAGCGAGCTCAAGCAGACCCTCTACACTCCCTCGTACGGGGTGGTGCCCTGCTGCACCAACCTGGAGAGGTTGCTTTTGTACTTTGAAATCTACGACGTGACCAGGGAGGGCGCCACTGTCTGCTGTCAGCTGATGGTGGGTCAGAGCAGCATCCCGCATTACCAGAACCTGCAGGTGTTCTACGCCCGGCTGGCCCCCGGCGAGGTCAACCAGACGCTGGTCAACTTGTACTTGGCCGTTTTCAGCGTGCGGGTACCGGAGCGTCTGCGCGTCTTCGTCATCTCCATCCCCGGGAACAACCCCGGGAGCTGGCCCGCCGCCCGCAACCTCATGGAGGGGATGGCCAAAAACGGGGCCCTGGAGGCCCTGCAACTGCCCAAGACCTGGGTGGACAGTGCCTCCCTCCAGCACGTCCTCAGGCACAGCGTGCCGTCCCACTTGAACTTCAGCCGCTGTTCCGCTTTCGGGAACCGCTTGGTCCAAGGCGTCCTGAGCAGCGTCCGGGACCCTGGGCACCTGGTCAGCCTCAACCTGAGCTGCATCCACGGCCTGTTCGCCGACTGCACCTGGAAGGCCGACGAACACATCGACTGCCAGGCGGTGGAGTCGCTGGTGAGCGCCTGCCCCAACATCAGGCACCTCAACCTGTCCGCCGCTCACTACCACGGCGCCGCCGGCTCCGAGGAGCACGTCTGCGCTCTCCTGGCCCGCCTGAAGAGGCTGCGTTCCCTGGCGCTGCCCGTGTGCGCTGCCTCGGAGGGTGCGAAGAGCGGCGAGCAGGGGACCAGGAACAGCGCATCGCCGCTCTCCAGCTCGCTGATGCTGGGGCTCAGAAAGAACGCCCGCGTCGGCCTTCAGACCTACAAGGTCAACTCTGAGCTGAGGGCGGGCGAGTCCAGCTCCAGCTTCAGGGCGCTGATAGAGGGAAGCCCCTACCTGGAGGAGCTGGAGCTGATAGGCTCAAACTTCTGCTCGGCCATGCCTCGGAACGAGCCGGCCATTCGCAAAGAGCAGGCGGCCTGCAGCTGGGCCCGGCACATCGGCGACCCGGAGGTGGCGGCCCTGGGTGAACTGGCCTTCCTGCGGAGGCTGACATTGGCGCAGCTCCCTGGCATGCTCAAAGGCACGGGCCTCCTGGAGGTTGCCATGAAGTGCCGAGACCTCCAGGTGCTGTCTCTCGCCAACTTAGGCATGCTGAAGAATACGGCCTACATGCCTGCTCTTATCGAAGCACTCCCTCATTGTACGCAGCTTAGAGATTTCAGGTGAGATTTCAGGTGGGGGGCTGTCATACTACAGGGTGTGATTGGGGGGGGGTTGCATTTTAAAGCATTTTCCACACTTGTTCACCTGTACTTCCCCCTTCCCTTTTAGTGAGAACCAGATTCACTTAGTTTCATGTTTGTTAATTAATATTAATTGTTAATTTTAAATAAGCTTTCATGAATTGGATTTAATCCTGAGTTTTAAGTACTTGCTATATGTAGTCCATCTGAATCTCCACTAGGTGGAACAATCTGACTGCCTTTAAACTAAGGAAAATTGTATTTATTCAATGTGTGTGGTTTTCTGTTTATGTGTCTATGCATGCTTTTTTACTTTTAAAAAACAAAAATCTTTGATAAGAATAATTATTTATGAAAGTAAAATAAAAATTAATTAATTCATTTTAATTAATTTGATTAATAATTAATTGTGAAATACTAATAATTGCAAGCCAAACATAATTTTAGCAGAGCAAACAAGTTTATTTAGTTTAAGAATGATAAGTATTTTCAGATATTGGTTGCTTCTATATAAAAAAAAAAATTAAACATTGTTTATTTATTACTTGAACCATTAAAATCATCCGCAAGAAGCTTCTACCATGTGTAGAAGGGGGTTGCAGATGTTGTCTTGTGGGATTCTGTCCCATTATATATATATACGTTATAGAGCCTGGACAAACCAGTTTTTTTGAGCCAGAAGCATCCTCAATGTCCCGTGTAAATATCTCAAATAGCTCATCCCTGTCACACCATGACATTCCGCAGGTGAATGGTCAGTTCGCAAACGTTGATGCAAAAACGTGTAGGATCTATATACTTTGTCTCTGAACTCATACGTGAACCTATATCATTTCTAATCACGTTGACGTAGAGTGGGTATTCCGTCTCCTTGTTACATGGGGACAGCTGTGGTGTTCCGGATAAAAACGGGAGGTGTATGGGCTTTATGTTTCTGCGTGCTCAGAAGTGGCGCACCCTCTCAGCCTGTAGCAGCTACCTGCTCCTGTTCTGTTTCGGCACCGCAGGATGGAGCAGCCCTATATCAACGCCAGCGCGCGCTTCTTCCAGGCCCTGAGCCAGTGCCGCGCCCTGCGCCGCCTCTGCATCATCTCCCGCAACGGCACCTTCCAGCCCGACGCCGTCATGGCCTTCGTGGCCAGCTGCCGGGACCTCGTCATGTGCCACATGTTCATGGGCGGGAGCCTGGTGGCCTGCCGGAACCTCCAGAAGGCCTTGCAGGACAGGTGGGTGCCCCCCTCTCTCTCGCTCTCACCGCCTCCGTCGCCCGCTAAACGGTGTGCTCCGTTAGCTTCGGTTCGCTCGCCCGGCTGATGTTTCGGCCCACCACCGGCATTCTGTGCCTGTAAAAATAACGGGGCGGCCGTAAAAGGGCTGGTCTGTGAGAATCTGAACTGCTCTCTGTCGGGCAGTTCTGTTGAAGTGTTGTGTCCGTTTCGTTAATGAGGGAGCTCCCTCAGCCTTTGTAACAATCGCCTCACACTGGCGGTACGAAGAACGACCTGTTACGTGGCTGGAAGTGAAGGACCCACTGCCAGATTCCAATGCCTCATACCGCACACACAAATGTAAAGCCAGAAGAGGGGAAAGGCATGATTTTCATTGTAAAGAGAATCAGAGAGCTTCTCCTGCCTTACTGAAAAGCAGGAAAGTATGTGGTTTCCATCTTCAGTTCTGATTGATCAACTGTTAACAAGTTCAGCCTGTCTATTATTTTATAAAGTTTTTTTCTGTGACTCCCGTATTGAATACTTATTCTCGAAAGATGTGTTATCCTTTGTACAGCTGGCTATTGATCTGGTGGGACATAATGGCCTCACTTCCCTGGCCAATAAAGAGCCTTTTGCCTGGGACAAATCCTATTCACAGAGGCAGCCTTGTTGTTTATCAGCCTTTTACAAAGAGAAGTTGATTTATATCTGACGCCATTACGGCGACATATGTAGTTTAATTTCTGCGGACCCTGTTCGTCTTAAAGGCGCGTCCTTGCCTATGTTTACACTTGTTTACACTGCTTTATCGATCTGGCGGAGCAGGGGCCGGCCGAGGGTAACGTTCGGGTGATCCCTAATGCGCGGTTATTGTCCCACGTCCTGGGTCATGCCTTCGGAGAAACGGGCCTAGGCCACCAGACAAAAGGTTCCTCTGTTGGAAAAGCTGGTGAGCTTTCACCTCCACCTCTGCACTGGCTCGGGCTTGGCACAGGCAACAAACACACACACACCAGCAACAAAAGCCTCTCTTTCCCCCCCGTTCTTCAGATGTTTGCTGGCTGCGGTCTTTAAATATCCTCCCTTGTCTGCTCTCGGCTGCGCCGACGCAGGAATGCGTTTTGCCGAAAATGTATGCGTGGGTGAGAGAAGCGTGCGCAGAGGGAGCGTGCTTTTGTGTGATCTTCTGTTCGCGTGGCGGCTTTAGGGTGTTTGTATAAAATCAGCTGTTGATTCAGCGGTCAATATTTAATGATTGCAAGCTAAATTGAAACGCAATCCAGTGTTTTGCCTGTTCGTTGATATCCGTACTGAATCCCCGAATATTAGGCCTCTATAGTTTTCTAAATCTCACGGTCCGGACATCCAAAAAGTTTCATTTTACTTTGATTACAGCAAATGTTCTTTTCTGCTGTAAATGAGAGAGTGAGAACGCAATAACAGAGAAGGTAACCCGGAGTGACTGAAGACTGGATAGGGAATTCTCCGTCGCTTTCTCATTTTAAGCAGCAACCGCTGCTCTGATGTCTCGTTTGTTTGTCCTATCGTCTCATTGTCCTATTGTTTTTATTTTAATTGCTAATAACAAAAGGCTTCCTTTCTGCCAGTTTCAATTAAAAACGTATTGGATTGCAAATGAATAAAAAAAAGCTTGAGTGTGGGCTCCCACCATTATCTGCAAGATATTATTTCCCCCAAGAGAGCAAATGCCCGCTCCAAAAGATGGTACACACTATGTGTACCCCCTGACTAGCTGAAACGACAAATCGCACATCGCTCACATTTAAACTGGACAGACTGCTTGGAGGGGAGGCAGGCTTCGGACCGCCCGAGAGATACTTTCTTTGAATCTCTCTCCTCCGTGACCAATGCTCTACTTCACCTATAAAGAAACGCCTCAGCAAAGTGCTCTGTGACAAATCTTTGTGATGGCCCCTTTAAACACGAAGCTTTATTGAATGAAGATCCCTGGATGGTCATACATGATCTTAAATCTGCCACACAGCAAATGCAGACAAAAGTAATTAAATTCCTCTGCACTCTAAAAATGCAATTTATATGTTCTTTGCCATGCAAAATCGCTGACTTACCCAGCGCGAGCTGTACGTTTTTGCCCCGGGAAATAAAAGCCAAGATTGCTTTTTGATAATGTGCATTATTAGTTTGTGTCCTGTGTTCGGATACGGCTTTGCTTTGCTCTTGAAAGAGATGCGCGTGCTTTGAAAAAAAAATGCGACTCCCAGCTGCGTTATCTAATGGTGGCTTGCCTTTCCCTTTTAAATGCCATTTCCTTACTTGTTAGCCTGGAAAGGACATGCGGAGAAGCTTTAATGTTTTAATCCCAGGGACGAGGTGGGGGCAGAGCTGACTTATTTATCCTAAAACCGAACAAAATAAAAATTTTATTTTGACCCCCCCCCCCCCCCTCGGGCCTTTGTGTGACACCAACCTGAAATGAGCTCAGGTGGGTGGAAATATGTCGAAGATGAGCGGAGTCCATCTAATACCCTGAGGGATTGGCATTGGATGATGATTGGACCTGTCACAGCCAATTCTGTCTGGGCCCTGTTTTTTTTTTTTTTTTTTTTTTTTTTGGAAGATCCATATTCTGGAAATTCGCCACCATTCGTAGACTTTGCAAAGGCTGCAGATTGGGGAATCATTACTCAAGAACAAGACTGGAGCATATTAGCAAGTTTTGTTTGCAAGGAATTGATGTGACAGGTGTCACAAGCTGATACCTGTGTTTTGGTTTAGAAGAAAGGCAGTTGAATGATAAATGTTTCTGGTAGCAGCTGAAAATAACATGATGTATTAAAAAGAATGTGAGTTCCAAATGTTTGAAATGAACTAGTGCATTCATACATTTTACAACTTGGACCTAAGCGTAAAACTTTTTTTCAAATGGTTCATAATACATTTAGGCCGGACCGCCTGTTTATACATGCTGCAGAAGTTTAAGAACCAATTGTATTACAGGAAGTATGTCAAACTCTTTATTTGACGTGGAAATTGAAGTAATGGAGATTTGAAATGAATGATCAGCGTGAAGCGCTTCTGGCTTCTGGCTTCTGTCCCTGTGGTTTTGGGAAGAAACCAAGTGGATTTTTATTCCCCAGCCCAGAATAGTTTTTGCTGATGCCCACACATTTTTGCTAAATTCCGTTTTTATGGAGATGCGCATTCCTCTCTCTCTCTCTTACATTATTTATCTGTTCAGCTGCCATCCTCATCGGGAGTGACCATCGTGGCTTATTCTCGTACCCGGCCGCACATTCACCCAAGCACCTTACCTTAAGAGTGCCACGGCAACTTCCCTCCTAAAACCTACTGTCCCTGACTCCTAACACCCTGAATACCTTTTTCTCATTGGGGGAGCAACAGCTTTATAGGGTGCAGTGAACCCCGGATAAACCCAGAGACCGGTGGGAGGAGATGGCCTTTTGCATCAGCCAGCTTTATCATCTCCTTTCTCCCTACTGTTAGAGCTGAGGAACGCAACAATAGCCGCATTCTGTAATGCATGTTTCCATAAATGACAACAAAGAAAACCCAGATATGTTGTTATTGGAGTTGGCACAAGGGCCATGCTGTTGAGGAAATGACTAATGTTTGTTAATTTCCTCAGCCCACTATAGTAAATTGCCCTGGTGTACTTCAATGAAGAATACATGGTACCAACAAGACGATGCTTTTGGCACATTCTTCATATGTACACATCAATTTAATCCCCACCCCCGCCACATCTTTTTCGGTTTGAAAGAGAGGGAAAAAAATTGGTAAATTGAGATATATATATATATAAATAAAAATCGTGTCAGAGGAGCCGTGATTGAATGCGTTTTTGTATATGTTAGCAGACTCTAAGCAAATTTAAAGATGGTGGCATAATTTGAATATGACCTTTTTTTTTTTTAAATTAGTTTGAAGTTCTTTTTTATATTCGGCACAAAGGTATTTATTCTGCAAGTTACTGTAGCCTACCTTAATTTCAAGCTGACTTTTGACCTTACTTTCTAATTCTAGTTTTTTCTGTATCTCCGAGGTGACAGATCTCTGCTTAAAGAAAATGTTCCACCTGACCTGAAAATCAGCAATGTGGCTTGGTGTGCAGCCAATTGCTTGTTAGAATCCCATTTGTTCAACATTCGTTTGTCAGGTGAACAGCTCCATTTTATTGTGTGATGGAGGCTCTGACCTTTGTGAATTGCCAACACGAAGTGGCGTGCCTTAGAATTGAACCTGAATTGTGGTTGAATTTGCCGCGAGCCCATTGAAGGTCATCTTGTGAGTTTATGAGCGGGCACGCTGGAGCATTCATTTGAACTGGAGATTTGTGCCACAAGTTAGGGCTGAGAACATTGTGAATTATAGTATGACAGGAGATCGCACCTCCCCCTCTTCCCCTCTTTAGACGTTCACCAATTCTCTCCACACTTTACAGCCTAATCACAATTACAGCCAGGTTGTTTTCAAAGCACAGGCAGTACATATCGGTGTCATAGGCCTGAGGCACCCGGCACATCCATGTGTTCTAGCATTATGCTCTCCACGGGACACTGTCTGAACCCTGTGGACCACCCTTGGCAATGTATGGGGAAAATACAGAGTCACATCAGCGACAGGATCGGGATTTGCGTGGTTGGACGTATTATCGGTTCCCGGTGGCAGTTTTCGGCAATCGTTGGCGTTGATTCCAAAGCTAAACAAATGTCGACAGGTAGTTAAATTGTGAATTCATCTGGGGGCTTATCACATTGCCTTTTTAATAAAATCATTTGTCCTGCACAGTGAAATTTGGAGTCACTATAAATGCATCATATCTCATCAGCCCAATAACTAATCCATTTCTGCCGTCTTGGTGCACTGCCTCGAACAGCAGGGAAGGCCGTTCACGGCAGAGCCAGACATGCATTCGATCACAGCTCCTCTCTGTTTGTCAGAGGACGGATTCTGAAGAAGCACCCCTGCCGTCGAACTCAAATATGTATCTACCCTACCCCACATACACACACGCACACACATACTTTACTCCTCTTACTGAGGGTCTGTTTCTACGGAGGTGGAGCCGGGAGTCGGTGTGAGTGTGTGTGGCGAAGGGGTGCACAGGATAAATAACAGATGTTATTTACACTGACTAATCAGGTAGTACAAATGGTGCCAAAATTCTGGCGGTTGCGGCGATTCAAAGCTGTGTGGATTGATGGTCCGTGAAGCGTCCCGGCTGAATGACTCCCTGCCACTGCAGATGGCTGAAGACGGTGGGAAGAGGGCGAAGTTCACTCAAGACATTTTACACACCGTTACTTCACTTTTGACTTTGCGCCCGCCTTCCAGCCGGCAGACTTTTAACTCCGGTTTCAACACTGACAGCTACCGAGGAAGTGACAATACAGAAGCTATGGAGCAGATAATCCCCTCTTTGTTTGAGCGACGAGCTCCATGGCTAACTAGCTCTGCGACTGCAAGATGGGCCGTTGTCAGGTGGACCGTGGGCTGGTGCGCCCCAAGGCACTCTCCCTGTGGGCACATGAGGCCAGGCAGCTGGTGGGGGGTGCCGTCTGTATGGGGAAGGAGCCCCTTGGTGTTGCCCCTTGGTGAAACAAGAATCTCAGTCAGACCGCTCACCTCCATTAGGTGCCTAATTCTGTAGTCTCAGCTGGCATGCTGGGATTTGTAGTTCCCCATGAGTGGGACCATTTCTGTGTCATGTCTATATTATCTTATGATTCCCTCTCCACATAACTCCCCCAGTCTTCTGCATATCAACGTTTTATGTTGGAAAAATATGTCCTGGAGATTCGGGTGTGTGTGCGTGCATATATTTGTACATGTATATGAATGTTTCATATTATTTTCTTTAAATCAAAGAAACCGAGGCTTTTTGTAGCTACCTAATGGGAAGCAGAGGAAGGACAGGCCCGTTGGCTGTGTAAGTTGTTACTTAGGGAGGATTATGTATCAATCTACTGTGACTGTTAGTAAATGGAAACGTAGATAGGTTGTGGCTAATGAGCTCAGGGACTGCATTCTTCTCATGCTGAGCCATTGATCTAAATGGGTCTTCTCGTTGTTTCTACTGTCAACTTGAATGTTGGTAAGCAGAAACCTACATTTAGTGTGCATCATACATTTTAAATAATGATTTTAAAAAAACACAGGAACTTGGATGATATCACTACAGTGGGTTATGTAAAGCTTTGTTATTGATAACGTGTAAAAACAAATGTGTCGGTTGTTGTGGCTTTTGTGCTGTTCTAGCATGTCTGTATATATTGTGATGCATGAGGGAGGAGAGTGATACATTTAAATCTTATCCACCAAACAAAAAGAGATGCACCTTTAATGTGAAACGATGCTTCAAATATTTGTTTCCAAAGCGAAGCTGCCAGAAAGTTTGACAGTATGAAAATATCAACCGGCGTGTCGTTTTAGCTGTTCCGTAAGCCTGGAGTTGAGGCCGGCTGCCAGGCTGTGAGGCTTATCTGTCAGCGCGGCGAATTGAACCCACCTGGCCAGGTGTGGTGGAGGCTGAAAAGCCTTCATACCCCTTCTGTTGCCTGGGATCAAAGGCTTGGCTTAGTTTCCTGTAAATGGGCGAGTGCAATTTAAGGCAACATATTAAGCATGTAGAATTAGTTCCAAGCAGAGGACGTTTCTAGTTAGTCTGAGATGAAACAGGCGGGTCGCTTCAGAAGTTTGCGCCTGCCCTTTCGTTTGAAAATGTAGTCATTCACTCAGCCAAGCGGAAAGTTTTGTGTTGGCTGACTTGCTTAAAATTTACAGTCACCACCCCCCCCCCCCCCCAACAGCATGTTCCTCATAGAAAAATTGGAATATTAATCTTTTAAATTAGGAACTCTGACGGCTTTATAGTCATGTAGAACTTTTGTAAGTAACCTGGGACTGTTCTGTTGTACATATTGTATTCAAACAGTAGGGTTTCCAGTCCTTGCTTTCTTGCTTTTTTACTGATATATATTTTTACATTTTCATGTCATTTTTGAACACGTAACTGCGAGATTGATGATGTGTAGGAGTAGAATCGTTTCCAATTTTCAAGCACCTGAATATCATTGCAATACAATATAATCTTCAGTGTTATTTTTTTGAGAGCACTTGTAAGTTATTCATTTGCAATTTCACACTACTTGGGGAATTTTTTATTGGAAAGTCTGAAATCTATTATTTAGCATTTTTGTAGTATCTAAGGAATTATATGCACACCGTTTAATTCTTTGTTTAACGTGCATGCAACCAGGTATCTAAAACGTATGTAATACCACAGACACTGCACCACTTTTTATAATAAATTGTATTAAAGAGAAGAAGCAAATTAAATAGTGATAGGGTCAATTAAGGATGATGTTGTTACTTTTCTCCTCCCCTCTCTCCTGTAATTTAACGATGATGTCGATATATAGGTTTACTCCATAGATATCGAGTGAGTTCTGGGCTAACTGTAAGCTAGGCCTAGCGCTGCGGGTCATGCCGTCTGACCTCCTCCCTCTGCAGCTTTGCAGCGGCGCGCCCAGCCCTCAGCGCAGTGATCTACCCCCTGCTCCATGAGGACCTGGCCCTGGTCATCAGGGACATGCCCATGGTCCACTTGGATGAGATCACCCTCTTCAAGAGCCGCGTGGCTGAGGACCCGCCGCACCTGTGGTGGTAGGCCCCACCGCCTCTGCTTCTCCTCAGCCACCGTCGCCTCCGTCTTCCTTCCCAATGTACCGCAGCACGGAGGGGCGGTTCAGGACACTAGGACTCCGGGGCACCGCTGGGCGCCAGCTTCAAAGCAGATATCAACTCTTCAGCAAGGTCCTGCATCCAAATAGCTCCATTAAAAAAATAAACCATTCTAGACTTTATTTAAGATAAAAGTGATAAAAGCACTGCAAGCTAATCTGTCTCTCCCCCCC
>JAOYSI010034492.1:0-15202 GCA_025775065.1 Hiodon alosoides
GTTATAGGACCCCAGGGTAGCTATGGGACCCCAGGGTAGTTATAGGACCCCAGGGTAGTTATAGGACCCCAGGGTAGCTATGGGACCCCAGGGTAGTTATAGGACCCCAGGGTAGTTATAGGACCCCAGGGTAGTTATTAGATTGAATAGCTGTGAAGCTCTTTTACATCATGCAGCTGGTGCCTTTTGACTGTCCCTCTGACTCTTAAACTCTCTCAAGCCAGTGAGACCAATGATAAAGAAAACAAGCGGAACACTGTGCTGTTCTATGATGGAAGACTGTGCTGTTCTGTGATAGAAGACTGTGCTGTTCTGTGATGGAAAACTGGGGCCTGTGATGGAATACTGTGCTGTTCTGTTATAGAAGACCGTGCGGTTCTGTGATAGAAGACTGGGGGCTGTGATGGAAGACCGGGGGCTGTGGTGGAAGACTGTGCTGTTCTGTGATAGAAGACTGGGGGCTGTGATGGAAGACTGGGGGCTGTGATAGAAGACTGTGCTGTTCTGTGATAGAAGACTGTGCTGTTCTGTGATGGAAAACTGGGGCCTGTGATGGAATACTGTGCTGTTCTGTTATAGAAGACCGTGCGGTTCTGTGATAGAAGACTGGGGGCTGTGATGGAAGACCGGGGGCTGTGGTGGAAGACTGTGCTGTTCTGTGATAGAAGACTGGGGGCTGTGATGGAAGACTGGGGGCTGTGATAGAAGACTGTGCTGTTCTGTGATAGAAGACTGGGGGCTGTGATGGAAGACTGGGGGCTGTGGTGGAAGACTGGGGGCTGTGATAGAAGACTGTGCTGTTCTGTGATGGAAGACTGTGCTGTTCTGAGATGGAAGACTGGGGGCTGTGATGGAAGACTGTGCTGTTCTGTGATGGAAGACTGGGGGCTGTGGTGGAAGACTGTGCTGTTCTGTGATGGAAGACTGTGCTGTTCTGTGGTGGAAGACTGGGGCCTGTGATGGAAGACTGGGGGCTGTGGTGGAAGACTGTGCTGTTCTGTGATGGAAGACTGGGGGCTGTGGTGGAAGACTGTGCTGTTCTGTGATGGAAGACTGTGCTGTTCTGTGATAGAAGACTTGGGGCTGTGATGGAAGACTGTGCTGTTCTGTGATGGAAGACTGGGGGCTGTGGTGGAAGACTGGGGGCTGTGGTTCCACCCAGGGAACACACTCGCTCCGATCACACTGGGGAAGTATGGAACGCCCATATCTCCCTTAACACCATTAGGGTGGATGCTTTTGGGGGGGTTGGGTTACCCATAATTCTTGTTGTATTAAGCTTAGAAGATATTAGCCTGGCCGAGATGAATATTAATAATTCAACTAGAGGTGTGGGAGAGGAAACTATACCGTGATTCTCTGCGCAGGGCCCAGGCACGTAGAGGAAAGAAATCAATAACTCTGCCCACCTCTTCTTTTATTATTTGGCTCCGCTGATGTACATTGACAGGGTCACCACAGTAAATGACAGCTTTATGACAGAAAGACTTCAGCGGGGGAACTGCTGCTCGACTGACTGATGCTTGTTCCCGGAGAGCTGCAAGGCCTGTGTGTTCCTGTACCCTGGAAACCACTGTCAGCCGTCCGTCACGCAAAAGCCCCAGGACGATTCCTGGAACTTTTTTTTGCCTGGACATTAAGTGGCTACGGGTGCACTGAATAAATAATTCGTTGAAAAACAAAAAAATGTACTTCAGAAAAGGACTTGCCATTGCGCCTGAGGAGATGGGATTTTGTTGCGATGTTGATTGGGAAGGTACGACGATAACCCAAGCGGCGTTTGAGTCTAGCGGTCCAGTTGAAGCACTTCCAAGAGGCTGTCGTCATTACAGGATGATTAATATCCCGGGAGCAGGGGCATGTGTTTATTAATGCACTTGGTAGCTGCTGCCTGGTACACTGTGTAACGGAAAGGCATCAGGTGTTACACAGCGTTCTACTTACGTCTGTCGAGAGATTCCCGGCCCTGTCTTTCTGCAAAGATGGGCAAGATGACCCCAGGTTAGAAACATGCAGGCGGCATGTCTTTCATAACCTGAACTGTGGAAGGCCCCGTACCAGTGCTGTGCGGAAGCCTGTGGCACAATGTTCCGACAGCCAGTGAGAAATTCTTGGAGGGAGGTCGGAATTGAACACGTTTATGAAAAGTGCCAGGCCCTATACTCTAAATGGTTTCACGGTGTTAGTGAGGAAATGCATTACGGCGCAGTGGCCCGAGGTTGGTGGCTTCTGACATTGACTGTGACAGGTTTGAGCAGGGGCTTGGAAGCAATCTGAGCCCAAGACTGGAAGCGTTGAGGTTTAACTTTGAGGTCCCAAATGAGAGGATAAATCTAAACGTTTTGACATGTTTAGGTGGCTGTGGTATGAAAACTTCTTAATGACAAACAAACCTATTTCAAACCTATATCAAACTGATTTATATTATTACTATGATTCTGACACTATAACAATTACAACCCACCCTCTTTTAACTCCTCTCTTTCCACTCACACAATGCGCCGGTTTGCCCCAGTATGCTTCATAACGGTAATAATATCCGATAGGGCGTGACCTCACGATTCTGTACTTAAGGGCTTGCACCTCCGTCACTTTCTGTACTAGATTTGAAAAACAGGAGTATTGCCTGCCTAAGATGAGGGTATTTTTATTTTCCCCAAAATTTTTGACAAAAATAAAAAATAAACATACTCTACTAACTCAGAATTCAGGTTTTTAAATGCTTTAGTATAATGTAATGTAAATACCTGCTGCGTGAACAAGATAGCTTTTTATTCACTAGACAAAGGAAAGGAGGTGTGCCAAACCGTTTATCTTCAAGATTCTGGTGTCGGGCAGTGAAAATATTTCCTTTAAAGCAGATCTCAGGCTCAGGCAGTACTTTGTGGGCAGTTGGAACAGCCGAGACTTCCCTCCACCGAGGACAGAGGACACATTCATTAGCACAGCCGCAGGAGTCCGACATTTCCACATGAAAAATCTTTAAGTTGCGTCTGTGTACTTTTATTGTTTGAGAGCTGTAGTGTTTTTGTCTCTTGTATCGTAACTGAGCAGATGATCGGCCTGCTAAAAGGCCTGGCTTCTTTAAGCTTTCATCTTAAGTGTGAATGGTAACGCTTTTATTTATTTTTTTGAAGTTTCAAGTTCAGACAGATTCCTGTGTGATCTCCACAGGGTTCAACTGCAACATTAACCAGCCTGGCCATGAGGTCTCAGGCTCTGCCTCGATGTCTGCACAACAACAGGACAAGAACGCCAACAACCGCACGGTCTCCAGTCCAACCCCCTTCGAGAATGGAAACCAAGTCTCCAATGGTAAAGTCTGATCATGGGGAACAGGAGTGTGGGGGCGTCTTCTCCGCTGTACCTCACCTGATCGGGCGTCTTCACCGTTGTACCTCACGTGATCGGGCGTCTTCTCCGTTGTACCTCACCTGATCGGGCGTCTTCACCGTTGTACCTCACCTGATCGGGCGTCTTCTCCGCTGTACCTCACCTGATCGGGCGTCTTCACCGTTGTACCTCACCTGATCATAATGAGAGCCCCGTCTGTCAGTGCCTCAACTTTATACTCTGTGCATCCTGTCAGACCTTGTAAAGAAACGTATAGATGATAAACTTGAAATTCAATTTATTTTTATTGAATAAATTATTGGGTTCCATTATTTATGTTGCCTGTCCTTGCTCATGGTTAACAGCCAAGAGTCCAGTATGAGTAAGAGGCCTGACATCTTTAATAGTTTCTCAGAGGAAAAGAAAAGTTGTATTAGACAAGAGAGATTGTATTGTATAATGTATAAAGGGTTTGTTAAAGAAACAGCCTGATATTTGTTTGTGCTGGCATCTGTTCAGGTTCGCTGGAAAACGAGGGTCATATGAGGTCAAGGAAGACCACAGCATTGACACTTCACAGATATATGGACAGTCATCACAGTCAGGTAAAAGTGCATCGTCTGTTTACCCACCTAACGTCCAACTAACGCTGATTCTGTCCTGAAACAGGAGAACGCCTATAATGAAGAAAATCTCTCCTCATTGCAGACTTGCCCCCATTTAGTATAGATATTCTATCCAATGAACGCTGTGACTAAAACATGCATATTGGAAGATGATTTCATGTTTGAAGATTAAATAGAACTCCCGTGAGAATATTCAGGCAACATTTGTTGTTTAAAGGTAAAACGGCAGACTCCCTTCTCTGGTGTTCAACTTTTTTGGAAACAGAACTGTAGGAGCCCACCAACTCTGCCTACAATTTGTTTATTGCTCATTAGCAACACCGGTGCTCACCACACAGAAAACACACGCACACGCACGTGCACGTGCATGCATTTCTAACTGTAATAATGACCAGCTTCAGTTTTTCTTTCCTCTTTTATCATATATATATTATAAATATATATTTATTTTATTATACATATTATCCCAGCTAACAATAGTCCAAAATTGAAATGTCACGTATCTACAAGCTCTTGTTCTGTAGACACTTAACGCTATAGCTATAGAAGGTTTAATTATGGTTCTCACTGTGTGCCATTTGAGATGGGTAAAGGTCACATTATGGTATGGCTCAAGGAGGCACTCGGTGATACAATGGACGTGGACGCAGACAGAAAATCCCTCTCCACTAATAGAGCACCGTCACCCTGTCCCTTTTAAACACGGCTTTAATTATTCAATTACATCATAAAATATTCACCGGGACAGAAACCTCCATCATGGGGAGCAGTCTAAATACAGAGCTGCTCCGAAACCAGACACCCGTCTCATTCAGCTGTCGCTACACCTTCCGACCACTGCCAAAACCCTGTGATGGCCTCTTGCAGCTGTAGCCAGCTCGATCGCCACTCTATCACTGCAGTGCTTAGCCATGAGGAAACCAGAAAAACACAGAATACGTCCATGTTACCTTATTCTTACAGCATTTACTTTTAGCAACTGCTAAGGCTAACAACGTAGACGCAAAACATTTACCTCACAAGTTATATGTAGGTGTTGTTGTTTTTTTTTTTTCTTAGCAGAGCTTATATAAACTAAATGAGTGTTTTTGTACCGCCATCTTGATTTCCTTATTTCCCAGGTGTTTCAGGCTGCTAATGCTGCTAATGCAGGAAAACGTTCTCCAAGATCAAATGTTTGTGATAACTAACGTACACCCTATTATGCTGTGATTGAAGTGATGGGCTGGACTTGATTGTTTTACCAGAGAAAAATCTAATATCTGTGGCGTAAATAGAGTGGAACGGTTAAACACAGATGGTCAATTAAAAATGATGCAAACAGCTATATATGTTTGTAAGTTTTATTTTAAATACATAGTTTAATCTCTCATCTCAGGTTCTTCCATGTTTTATACTATCCACTACTGTCAAACTCTGTCTGCCTTATCTTCTCTTCAGGCTTGCGAGGAATCTTGTTAAATCTAGTTAAATAGTGACTGCTCTGTGAAATTCCCTGAATAACGGTCCTTTGTTATGCAAGTGAAATACAAAAAATTCTACAATATATTTGCTTATATATGCTGATATGACACTGATCAGAATATGAAGAAGGAGTATTATTATTAAACTAGGCAGTTCCCCCCTATATTTGATATCCATGCCGTGTTGGGCTGGAGACATAAATTCACACCCTTGCGCAACACGGCCTCTTACGCAGGAACTCGATCCGGTCCTGCACCCGCCAACCTCTCCCGGCCATAGGCAAAACCCAGGGGCACACTGGGACAAACCAGGACTGGGAGTGAGTGAGTGAGTGAGTGTGTGTGTGAGTGAGTGAGTGAGTGTGTGTGTGTGAGTGAGTGAGTGAGTGTGTGTGTGTGTGAGTGAGTGAGTGAGTGAGTGAGTGTGTGTGTGAGTGAGTGAGTGAGTGTGTGAGTGAGTGAGTGAGTGAGTGTGTGAGTGAGTGTTTGTGTGAGTGAGTGAGTGAGTGTGTGTGTGAGTGAGTGAGTGAGTGAGTGAGTGAGTGAGTGAGTGTGTGTGTGTGAGTGAGTGAGTGTGTGTCTGATGCTGAAAGGGTTCACTTGGAGGCTGTGATGCCCTAGCCTTGCGCTGAACCCGGTGGGTTCTGTCCTCAGGCTCAAGCAAGCTGTTACTCAAAAGCACCTTGAGAGCAAACAGTAGGTTCATGTGATTTAAAGTCATCAAGAGTCCAAATGATCAGCAGAACCAGAATGGCCATGTCTGCCCTTCAATTACCCAGTTGTTCAGTTCATTTTTTAAAGGCAGTTCAGTAGAGGGCTTGTGTGGGCAGGACTGGCCGTATCTAATGTATAGGAGGTCTTTTACTCACTTGTAATGAAACACCTAGCGCACGGTTCTAAAAGAAAACCGTGAGAATATATTTAACATGGAGCATCGTAACCATTATAGGAGATAAGGCAAAGAAATCATTTTTGAGTTCTCACACATTATTGCGAAAATATTATATTGTATACAAACTTCTTTTTATGTGAATTTTGCTCCAAAAACATCATATACGCAGAATGATGTACAGATTCATAAAAATGTAATCACTTGGTTTTATATGCACATATATCTTAAATCAGTGAGTGCCCCATTAACCTGTTAACCTCCGCTTGTTTTTTTAAGGATGCCTACGTCATTATAAGTTTAGAAATCTAGTTATTGCCTAGGGCACTAGGTTTGGAACTAAATGCTTTTAAGGAAGTAAAACTCCAGACCGGATTTGAATTAACAGTTTCGTCAATTAATCAAACATCGGATTAATTAAGTGGTTTTCTGGTGCTCTAATTGGGTAGAATAGCTATGCTGCTCTAATTGGGTAGAATAGCTAGGCTGCTCTAATTGGGTAGAATAGATAGTGTTAGGAAAGCAATCACTTCCATAACGCTAGGCAGCTGCGTTCCCAAAGCAATGTGCTAGCTTTTTTTCCTCTCCAGAGGATTTAGAAATGATTTTTAAGAAACGTCATTGTATTATTATTTTTTTGGTGTGCATGGAAAAATTGGTTTGCCAGACTTTAAAAAATAATTTATTTTTTTTTATCTGCTTATTCAAAAATCAAATGATCCCAGCGGATGCCAATCTGCTCCTGTGCAGACAGGGAGATTAGAGAGACTGGAACTGGATTCAGGGAGAGCTGAACTGGTGGAGCCCTCACTGACACTGTCCATGTCAGTAACTTAAGCTGCTTACGCAGAGCCAGCCCGTTTCTCCGCTTCTTCCTGACATTGAAAAGCCTGACTGTTAATGCACATGTGAAGTGTTAAACAAACGCTCCCCTGCCCCGTGTAGCTTATTGCTGTTTGTTGGAGATATACGATTTTGGCTGCGTTAGAAGACCTGCTACTATATGACCTTGAAAATGTTCTTTTGAAAGCATGAAAATCATGACAATGAAAACAACACAATTACTCAGTCTCCGTTCCCGCATTAGGCACGTTGAGTTTCCTTTTTTACAATAGCTAATTAATGCAATCATAAATTGTCAAGTATTCTGCTATAGTGCTGTGAGTGGTTATGAAAGTAAAGGCAACGGAAGAAAAAAACCTCATAAGTAAACTGATGTGTGATTAAGAGTTGTGAATGAACAGCCAGCATCCAGCATGACAGACAGAGAATGCGTATTAGAGACTATTACCAGTAGTGCAGAGCCAATGAAATGAAGTAAGAACAGTGCATGTTAATTGTTCCAAAGGCGAATCACCCGTGTGCTTTCATCTTGGAAATTTACGAAGAAAATGTTCTGCGACGTGAAAAATATGCTGAAGCACAGAGACATTTAGTTAATATAATTTAAATTGTGTAGAATGTGAAAATATCACATTATATTGATTTATTATTGTATATTGATAATGATTTATTGTATTGTATTATTGTATTTTATCCTGGATTGATTTACAATTTAGTCGCTTAGCAGACGCTTTTATCCGAAGAGACTTAAACAGCTTACAATTTCTGCTTTCATTTATCCACTTGTACATCTGGATATTTTACTGAATCAATCTCAGGTTAAGTACCTCGCTCAAGGGTATCAAAGCAGGGGTGGGAACCAGCAACCATTGGGTTACAAGCCTGTCAGCCACTACGCTACCCGCGGCTCTTGATAAAATAATTAGAAATTTTACACCATTGAGAGCCTGTAATGTCATTATTTATATTTATGCTTGGTTATTTGATTGAGAATGTTTGTGTGCACCTTCACAGTGTAAAGTGTTGAAGTGCATGTGGTTGTTTGAAAGGATCTCTGATCCTGATTGGTGGGGAGGGACCTCAGTGCATCCTTCGTGATTGGCTGCCATGGCTCAGGTTCATTTTCTTCAGTCGCGGTGTTTGACATGGAAAGCCTTTCCACAGAGCGAGACAGCTCACCGGAACAGATCGCTCGCGCGGGCTGGGAGTGCTGGTGCACAATGACAAATGGGTGACCCCCCACCCCCCACCCCAGAGGAGATGAGGACTGGCACACTGTGTGTCTGCTGTTCCCATAATGTCGCAGCTGAAAATAAACTGTCCATCGAGTGTTAATTATAGGCAGTGCAACTAAGTGTTTGGGTCTTCTTTACACTCTGTCTCTCTGAGTTATTTGTGTGATTGGCCAGAAGTCTTGAACTACAGGTTATGTGTGATGTAGTGTTCATGGGTCATGTTGTTTGAATTTATATAGTTCATTCTTCAGTTAATTTTGTTTTCCACCTGGTACCTTCTGCCCTGCACACAGAAGCAACACGATCATTACACATACTCATTGACATAAATAGGCACAAGTAAAATACAGTATTCAGACCTCTTATTCTCTTGTATCACTGAATTCCTGATGGCATATTGAAATTTAATTCTGTTCGATTATGTATTTTAAATCACTAAAGCTCAAAATCAATTTTTGTAAGGTGATGATGATTTTATGTGGGGAAATATTTGTATGACAAATATCAACAGGTTTAAAAAAAAAAACTTACTTAGATTGGTCTTTATATATAAATATTTGTTGGCATCTAGGTATTCATCATTTGCATTTAGCTAGCCATGCTATCTCAAGCTGAACAGTGATATTGTTGTGAAACATGAAGACTGAATATCTCTGTTTAAAAAACATCCCCGTTCTGGGCAAATGATCTTATTGATGTGCTGGAGATGATTTGAATACTTGTTTTTGCTGATTAATCTGTCGATTGATTGGTTGTGACTGATGAACAGCCCTAGTTAAAGAGCCACGCATGCATGATCAGGGCTGTGGGAGTCTGTGTGTATGTATGCGTGGTGAATTGATTTCTCCTGCCCACCCTCCATAAGTGACTGGAGGTTATGAATAAAACATGGAAAGGCCACTGTTGAGATGTTAAAATGATTTGATTAATTGTGTCTGTCAGGGTAGAGATCCCCATGTAGGGTTACCTTTCAATCCTGCATTCAGTGCTGGCTTAGAGGTGGACTAGAGCCAATCCACAGCCAGCTGTTGTGAGGAGCCATACTGCGTGTTTCTGGTGGGACACCCAGTAGTGTCTAAATCCTATACATTTTCACTTCTGTTGCATTCCTCAATGGGATCCAGTTAACCGTCAGCTAAGTGAATAGACTGTTCGTATTTCACCTGGATGATCAAAGGTGACGAAGGATTAATGAGAGTTGAGAACAGTGGGGTTTTCAGGTGAGGGTTGGAAAGAGTTTACAGCAGCAAGTACCTGTGGAAAATTCAATTTTGGACAAGGCTGGTAAGCTCACATCTCATTTCCTGTCCTCAGGTGATACAGTAGATAAAGCTATCATGGATTAAGCATGCCGGCCAGCAGGATCTGCTGGAACAACCCCAAACCCGAAACAACAACGCTGTCGGGCTGAAGACGCCATTGTCGTGGTGAGAGTCGCTCGCCGGATCCGGCCAAACTGTCTTTTCCCACCACACCCCTCCCCTCGGGCCCCCTGCTCTCTGGTAGAGAGGTCCTGCGCGAGGGTGGGGCCTTGTCACTTCCTTACTCCTCTCCAACTCTCAGCTCCATGTGTGCAACCCCCCCCCCCCAAAACTAATCTCAAATGGTGCTTTTACTTGATGTAGTGATGAGATCTGTCTCTGAGGTTTATAACTGGACTCCCATGTTGGGCTTTGCGCTCCGGGCTTTGGGCTCTGGCCTTTGCGCTCCGGGCTTGGCGCTCTGGGCTTTTTGTAACAACCCATTCAGGTATAGCAATCCCTTTCCATTCTATCGGTGCTTCCCAAACCTGAGACAGATGTGCAGGCTTAGTCAATCATAGCCAATAGGCACACATCCGTTTAATACTAGTGACCAGCATTGGGAGAATGCTCATGTTATCTCATCTGGATGTCCTTTTAAATGGTTGTAAGCAAATGGTGGTAAGTTACTGAAAAGAAAATAAACGCTTTGAGTTTTTGTTTGTCACATCTGACTAAAAGCATGTACAGTAGTTTAAGAACTTTTCTTTCAAAACACCATGACTTTGGAACAATCTTTGGAAGAAAAAAAAACATTGTTGTCTGATCTACAAATATATACAAATCTACAAAATAAAAGCACAGGTTCATGTCATCTTCATTCCGTTTCTTTGTGGTTCTGTGCCCACTTTAGATAACTCTGAAGTTCCCAGTATGAATGCCCTAGTCCCATACAGTATGATGGAAAATATCGTTTTCTCGTTTTCTGACTGTTGTTGTTGTTTTTTGTTAAATGAAATGCTTTATCAAAATTTTATTGTGTTTGCCAAAAACAAATGTCATATGTATTTTTTGTTTAGCATTTCATAAAATTGTAATAAAGAAATGAAGCCTAATTGTGTGACCTCCTCTGCCTAGTCTATTTAACCCTAAAGAATAAGTCTAATCTGCTTTAGGGATAAAGGCAGCCTTTCTCCAGTGACCTCTTCTCAGGCAACCCAATCACTGAGAACCATTCACCATCACCCTCTTCCATTCGATCACATTCTGGCCATTTAACTAGGTCTTCCTTCACTTTCTGAGTCTTATAAAGAACCTGAGTATCCCCTCCATGCATGTGTTGAGAAGAAAAATGTGTGCAGTTGGAAGAGACCCGATCCTTCAGGACCAAAAAAATGAGGGACATTTTTAACCAGGGAAGGGAATATCATTATAATAGTGTGGTTTGCAAGTATTATCAGATGCTGTAATAAACATACACTCTGCAATGTTTTTGCATTTCTGAAAGGCAATGAAGTCTGGTTATTATTTAATGTTGCCGAGAATACCGGAGCAGAAATCAGGCCGTGTGTTGAGGTGTATCATTGGTAGAGTCTTCAGTGACGGTAAGTGCCACGACAGGACACAAAGCACTTAGCTCAGTTGCTCAGATTCTAGGTTGTAAGCTCAGCCTTCACTCAGCGCTGGTACTGAAACCAACAGAGCTACAGAGAACCCGTGTGAACAGACTGTAGTTATGCTATTTTATGAAGATTACTCTGAGCCTATCTGTGGTTTGGTCTGATTAGGTAACCGTTGCCAATAAGACAGTGTGCTGTGAAGGAAATGTGTCTGAACAAATCAATCATGACATTTATATGCACACCCACCCCCCATATTATGATTTTACTGCTTCTGAGAGGAGTCGAGATAAAGAAAATCTCTGTACGTATCCTTGCCTCGAATCAATGTTGAATTGATCCATCAGTACGTATCGAAAACGGAACATCTACGTAAATGGAGTGCCTTTAAGAAAAGTTGTGTTTTCTCTTTTTCCATGTTTATAAATGTTGTGCCTGATGAAGAGAGTATCTCTTTGATAGAGCGGGCTAGCAGAAAGTCCGTTCTATCAGGAACCAAGAGACTCAGAGAGCGAGGGGCGAGAAGTAGAGCGATGTGGTGGAATTGTGAAAGATCTCCAACTCTCTAGTTAAAGAAGGATTACCACAGGTTAAGTTAGTCACTTCCAGGAACGTTCCATTCTCCCCGGATAACATAACATCCCCTTTACTTCAGAAGGTTTTTGGTTCTGTTCCCATGGCGGTTGCACCCCTGAACAAGCTACTTAGCTTCTGTTAATTTCCAGCTTTGTAAATGGATAAAATGTAAAATGGTAAATCATATTAGTCACACTGGATAAGAGTGTCTACTCAGTGACTAATTAATAAGGATTGAAAAACAAGACTAGTGAGCATTTTTCTCTCAAATGTAACATTTTTATGCCGACAATTGAAAATCAGTCACCTCGCAGGGAGATGTAGCCACCACTCGAGCACAAAAAGTTAATTAACTGGCAGGTAGAAGTGGTATCCAGGCAAAAAGCCTGGCTGTCTGTTAATGGGAATGAAAGCAGCCTGGTAAATGAGTGTTCCATTCTGCATGGCCCTGCAGTAGTTGAAATGAGCACATACAAACAGCCGTGTCCTTGCACTTGGTTCTGATCAGCTGTGCCGGTCACCAACACCCCATTAACAGGAAACGCTCAGCTGTTGTGGGTTTTTATTTTATTTGCAATGTCCTTTCCACCTCTCCGCAGAACTACGTTGAGATATTACAGCCGAAACAAACCTGACCCTGGAGATTAAAGCTGTTTTTTGATAAATAATCATTAGCAAAAGAATGAGGAATCAATTTTTGATTTTGAATTTAAATTAAATAGAATAATATATGTTTTTGGTTTTTTTTCTAGCAGAAGTGTATTACCGTGGATTGTCTTTTCTTTTTCTTTCTTTCCGTGGAGTTTTAAAACTAGACATAGAATCATCATAAAGAACAAACGTTGTCCAAGTTAACCCCACTAATTCCACAGGGAGAATTATTTATAGTTGTGGGAATTAAAATGATACTTATTCCCATGGTAATATAGGTCACATTCCAGTGCTTCTTTTCTGGGATTGGTTCTTTCTCTGCATCCTGTTGCCGTGCATGGTTACTGCTACTTTGAAAATCCACTAATCACGTTTTAAAAAATCGTATTAAATGTCGTAATCACGTAAAATAAACAAGTGTCTTACTTCTTCTACTCATAAGACGTAAAAACCTACTAAATACAGCTCCCCACCCCAGAACTGTGAGATTCATCTGTATCAGTCATTGGTCAGTCTATGGGTAAAATTAGCTTTTTATCGCACCATCATTGTTTCAGCTCTGGGAACATTTCCCAGCAGTTTGCAGGAACAAGAAGAACTTCTTAAGCTGAGCATTTGATCTGAATTGCTCTAGTAGAATTCTATGAATGAGGCACAAAGAAGGATGAGAAATTTAGAGGAATTCAATTGATCCTTTAGACTGAAAAAAAAAAAAGACTAAGAAGACTTAATTGTATCTGCAAACAGACTTTCCCGTAAAATGAGATGCATGAACATTTTGTGCGTCTGTGAGGTCAACAATGAGTAGAAGACATTTTTTAAGGCCCAAGTCAGACCTTGTGATATTTCCATCTGGACATGTTTTTTTTCTGTCACCACCAAGAGCCCTGTGGTATGGTCTGACCATTCCTGCATATTAACAAAACATTGAAGTGGTGTGGGAATAAGTGGGAGAGTCGGAGGGGATGAATATCACATTAATTTAGGGCTGAAACATTTGTGAATTATTTTGAATTCTGGCAGGGAAACCTGGGCCCACCCCTGTTGAGGTTTTTCCTTTTCAGTTTCTTAGAAATGTGAAAATGACCAGCTGTGACCTGCGTAGGATCTCCATTTTCTCAGGTTTCCTTTCTAGCCTGGGTTCCTCAGGTCGGTAAACACACTGAGCATGGTAGAGAAAGTGATCGGAAAGGACTGCCAACACATCTCTCCTTAGCCATGTTCTGATGGTCCCAAGCAACGTCTCAACTATAAGTTGACATCCCAGTATGACACCCAGCAAGGAACTAACCTGTTCTCATCTAATCCACACCTTCTAAGAGCTCTTTAGTTTGAATATTTATCTGCCTTCTTGTCTCTGACCATGTGTTTCAAAGAATGAGAATCTTCTCATCCGCATGGCTGGTTTGTCAGTGATCAATCTTCTGTTTAGAATAACTAAGGTAAACATAATTAACTATCTACTGCATGCCTCCTTAAAATGCAAGAGTTGTTGACTACTCCTGAGAGTTCGGTCTATTCAGGCTCAGCACACATTTCATACCTGAAATCGCCGTTTTAAATATGCAACGCACAGAAAAACCTTTCCTTCGCTCCATTGCATAAGACCCAGCCCAAGCTTTGTAAAAGCAGTAGCCTATGGCACATGCATTGCCTGGCATGGAATATAATACTGTATGCAAGTCGCCTCTTCAGAAATGGGCTTGTTTCACAGGAAGCTTTGTTGGCAGATACACAGTGTGCTTGTGACTGCTGCTTGGGGGTGTCTTTGTTGTTGTGCCACGCTCAATGGGGACCTAATGTCGCACAGCTTGTGTTTAGGTGCATCATGAACTCATTAACATCACGTGATTAACATAGTGATTAACACCCACATGAGGAGAGGTTCCTTGCATTACTCATCAGAATCACCAAAACATCACAAGTTGTTTTCTAGGGCAAATTAATCCATCATCAGGCTGTTTCTCGGATCAAGACTGCATTCCAAACACTTCCAAGGACAGATTATAATTCAGTAGGCCTGTCTTTATTATTATAATTCAGTAGGTTTAACAATAATGCCTATTCCTCAGTGTGACAGACAAGAAAGCGCATTAAGATTTTCCTCCAATAAACTGGTTCTGTTGTGTTCATATCTGGGAAGGATCTGGTGAGTCAATATAAAGGTTTTCATGTTTGTGCTCGACCAAAAGTTGCATCATATCGCAAATGAATGCCAAAAGGGCATTGCTCAGAGGTCGTTAGACATCACATTTTGCATTGCAAATAATCTCCATAAATTTGTATTTCGTGAGTCAGACCATGCGTCCGTATAGCAGAGGGACATTTCCTTAGCATAGTATAGTGATAAAGTTAGGTTGAATTTATTTGGGATGGGTTGTCGTTTTATGATTACCGGTCATTGTGACAACACCGTACACCTGTTATTGTTTATAATCTATTTATCATGTGTCTTATTCCTTACTTCTCCCGTTTGTAACCTTGAGAGAAACTCCGTTTGTTGAATTCAAAGCACACAGACTCGTTTTGATTCAAGAAGAACCAGGGCTGCTGAACAGAGGACAGCAAGAAGAACCAGGGCTGCTGAACAGAGGACAGCAAGAAGAACCAGGGCTGCTGAACAGAGGACAGCAAGAAGAACCAGGGCTGCTGAACAGAGGACAGCAAGAAGAACCAGGGCTGCTGAACAGAGGACAGCAAGAAGAACCAGGGCTGCTGAACAGAGG
>JAOYSI010034492.1:15302-30003 GCA_025775065.1 Hiodon alosoides
CAGCAAGAAGAACCAGGGCTGCTGAACAGAGGACAGCAAGAGGGGAGCAGGGGGAAACTGAAGAGGAGGCCAGCCGTGAAACGTAATCATTTTAATCCACCCTGGCAGTCTTTTGTACATTACGGAAATTCAGTACACAAGGCCTGGTGCTTACTACCACAATTACCGGAGCACCAGATATTAGCATCACAAATAATAGGCCTTTTTTGATCCGCCTGTAGTCTCCTTAATAGAATATGCGCAGCTCGTTGACAGGCAGACAGTAGAGATCTCTTTGAGCCTTTCACCTTCCTGTCAAGGCTTTTGAACATTTTGATTCTAGAACAGGTCAAGTATGATAGTCGTAATGAAAACACAACCCCCTGACAGGACTGACAGGAGTAATGTGACTGGGGAAATCCCGCAGTCAAAGTGCACGTGCACAGGACTTTTGCCCTTCAGTCCTCATAGGCACGTTATTCAAAACTGCGATTGTGGCGCCCATTAAATGTCCCGTTTGGCATTCTTGCCAATCAACTTTCCACTCACGTATCATTCGGTCTAATGCTGGTCTGCTCCAAACGCACATCCGCAAGGCTGAGTCGAATGACAGGATCTAGCCCTGCTTTTTGCGGTGTTTGCCTGTGGGAGACCAACTTGAAATAGGGCCACTCTGTTTTGTGATTTTGTTGTTTGCAAAAGGAGCACGTTGACATGCACTATCGCAACGTTGTTGCTATGCTATATGGGTTTCTCAATGTTTTGGAGATGTGTTTGCTGCTCTCCTAAATCCCCTTTTGCTGACGCTATCCTTCTCCACATACACAAGGCTTTAAGGCAGTGAGGCACAATCACACCCAAAGCTATTAAATTATGAATCACATTGTTTATGGTTTAGTAGGCATTAGTACCCAAGGTACTGCCTGTTCTCTACCACACAAAAATATACTGTTTGGAAACACCATGGATTGTTTGCAATGATTTGCTTTGCAATAACTGTTGACTTGTGTCAGTGCCAGCGATTACTAAGATCGCCATTTGTTGTGTACTCTCTTAGTTCAGACTTTATTTAAACAATGCAATGAAAATAGATGTTGAGAACATTTTCATTTTCATTCCTCCACCAAGCTTTACTTTCACAATCAGCTGATTATTCTGTGTACTTCAGAAAACAGGTTACACATTTAGTCATAGTGCAAATGCGTGCTGTAATCAGGGTGGCTTATAAATGAGTTCATAACCAAAGCAAAGTAAACAAAAATGTTATAAGACTTATTCTAAGACACTTGGCACAGCGGTAAAACTTTAACAAACTTTTGCGTCACATTACCAGCATTGACGGCATCAGAGTCCACACGACTAAATCCATATCCTGATCTGTTAGGTAGTTTGATTGTCAGAAGATAGCAAGTGTGTGTGTGTGTGTGTGTTTTTGTGTGAGTGTGAGTGAGTGTTTCACATTCATCTCTTTCATTGCTGTTGTGATCCAATCTGGTTTGGATTGTGGTGAGCAGACTAACGCTGAACATAGTGCTCTTAAATATCCCAGAACACTGCACCCATTGATAATTTTTACTTCCCCTTTATCCTCTGCCTTTGGGTACATTTTAATTGTGTGATTCTTTACATGCTACACGTCTGGTGAACAGATGCTCTCAGCTGGTTTGGGTTTGTCCAATGCATACACTGGTTGTCAGTTATAAAGAATAGTGTCTCACAACAAAGATTCAGCTGGTTCCTCTATGTTTTCAAATGGCTAAGCATGTCTGAAATGCATTAGATTCCTTGAACTGTATTTCCCAGCTGATACACATTCAAGATCGATTGCTATTTGAGTCCCTGTCTCAACGTATCATTTTGCAATTCACATAAATCAGTATTCCATTACACCGCTTAGTGGTTCCCACTTTTACGGTTCTGCCGGAGCATCTCTGATGACGACCCTCTGCTACGATGTTACGGGAAAAGGTTTTACGAACACAGCTCTCGCCGACTTCTCCACGTCGCTCATCTGCGTCATCGCCCGCCCCTGAGTTCGCGCACATTGACACGCCCCTCTTCAAATGGGCGCGTGACTGCCTTGGCGATTAGATATAAAATGCCTCGCTAGAGAAACATCGGGCGTTACGGTCATTCATTACCTGAACTCATATTAAAATAATAGATAGTTAAAATATGCCGCTTGAAAAATGTAGTGGTCGACCATTTGAAACGCAAGACGCAAAAGTCAAGAAAATTTTAGCTAAATATTTAGTTGCTAGCTAAACCAGATTTAATCTAGTCAAGCAGGCTAGCATGCTAATTTACAACGCCTAATGGCATTACTAAAGTTCAACAGGCCCCGATTTTCATCCGTTTGTATCTTGTATTTTAAAACGCGCAACTTGCAAGCTGATCAGATTAGTCTCCATGTGAAAGCTGCCTTTCCAAATATATGTTTGTAGGAACTAAGAAAACTGCGGTCACAGAAACTTTAGCATTAACGTCTTCCAAAGATCTCGCTAATCGGAGGAAATAGTTGTTCTCTCTCTTGCAACCAACTACAGTAAATACTCAACTATATACAACTATTTTACAGTAGTGAGCAGAGTTGAGAACATTTTTTTTCGTTCCCTTTTAATTCCGCAACCTCGACGACACCGGTATAATTTGAATGCTAAAACAACGGGTTGTCACCTCTCCCACTATGAGAAGTTTCACAGATCCAAATAGGAACCAAAGAAACCAGGTTAAACTACAGCAAGTCTTAAGTAAACATTTTACTACGGCACTTTAATGCCTTGAATGTATTCAGATTATATAAAAAATATATGGATTTACTTTTTTTTTTTCTTTTTTTTTGAGTTTGAAATTTATAATGTCGATAACGTCTCCTTCTAAACGACGTAAAAGCCTATTTCCCCAGCGTTCTGACGTTGGCTCATCACAGCCTTACGAAGTTGACTAACATTGTTATGTTCGCTTCCCAAACGAAATACCTGGAAAAACAGGCAGATGTGTGTATGTGGATTTGCATTTTACCTGTGCTGTTACTGGACAGGTGCAGCAGTACCGCAAATCCAGGAAAAGAGTGTTTGTTGAAACCAGGTGCAGCCCGCCCCTTTGAGGTTCCTGACATTGCATGGGGTGCAGTATCAACATTAAAAGAAGTGACACTCACTTCTCCGGAGTACAGCAGAACTGGGAGATCAATTGTGCTTTAACCACTGCAGTTATTCCTGGAGTAGTCCCTGCCGAAATGGAATTTGTGAGGGTGAAGCCAATAAATAATAACCTACCAATCTTTATCGGTGTCGTTAACCATTTATAAAAGCCACAATGAAATTGATTGTTTTAATCAGGGTTTGTCTCTTACATGACAAATGAAGCATGTTTTTTTTTAAGCGCATATCTGTCAGGATAATTATAGGTTTTGATTGCTGGTAGCAGCAGCAAATGCTCTGGTATCTATGCTCTCTGGCCACATTGAAGCCAGGGGGGCTCCCCCTAAACCCCCCCTTCCCACCCCCACCCAAAATAACTGGGTTTCCCACTCAAGGAAGCAAAATCGAGTAGTTCAGAATGCAAATAGTCATTTTTCACCGTTGAGTTCTACATGTTCTGAGCCTTGCCTTGAAGGCAAATGCAAAGCCAGATTGGATGAGGGGGGTAGAGGATATTAAATTCTAAGCAGCAGAATATTCCTTTCTTTTTCCAGATCTTCACGAAAATCAGCTGCAAAATCACTGAAAAATGTATTTTTAAAGCTCCATTTAAAAGCGCCCTTAAGTCCTCAGGGAATTATTATTATTTTTTGTTTGTTTTTATTTTTTATTTTTTTTGTAATGAAAGCTCTCTTGAAACGGTCCAGTGTGCTTGTAACACACTTTGCTCCAAAGCTGAACCAGTCGTTCTTTCATGTTTATATTGACATTTGCCAGATGCTGGGCTGTTCCTCTTGATTTTTTTTGGAATGTTTTTTCCGTGTTGATTTTGTGGTTATCGTGAGGAACACACAACAAATACTTGACAGACTTCCTCATTTTGGGGAAGTTTATCGAATCCCTCACCTTCCTAGTAACCACAATGCTTCTCTGTATGCAAACGTGGCACAATTGTTCATTCAGCTGCTTGTGTGAGTCACACACACTGAATTTAAAAAGTGACTTTAAACATACACAGGCTCTCCTTGTGTAGTCTGCCTCTTAGGCTCCTGGTAGGTCAACGGACGTGACATACTTCTCAACATTTCCTTTACAAAAACAATTGAACATACTGCTGTTTTCTACAAGATTTTTTCAGTTATATAATGAAGAAGAGGGAAACATTCATTACAAACCACTCTCTACTGTGTGATTGTTTACTGAATGCTTCTGCCTTGAGGTTTAATGTGCCACACTAATTTCTTCCCCATTTCAAGTGACAGTGGGGATTTCTGAAGTTTATCACATGACACAGGACTTGTTTCCGTGTTAATTGCCTCTGCTTATCTGATCTACTAAAAAGATCATTTCATGCCATCGTCCTCTGCTTGTTTCATGCACAGTAAGAGAATAACTGAATCATTTTTAAACTAAAACAGGATCTCTTGTTGGAGCTGCTAATTGATATTAACAAAAGGGCTTGTCCAACTCTGTCATAATTACCTGCATCAATCTTTTTGATGCATTATTAAAAAGCCTGAATGTCATCTGGTCAAGGGAAAACTCCGGGGGTATTTATACCAATTAGGTTTATTTTCTGTGAAAAAGCTTGTCATGTGGAGTTGAAGGAGTCATTTCTGCTTATATTTTTTATTATATTACATCCTACTGTCAGTTTATTTTTCAGTTTTTATTAAAGCAAGTAGGTTGAGTAAAGGTGGTTTTAGATTTTTATTTTTCTATATAAATGCTTTCTCAGTGTGACAGGTTGAATAACCAAGATAGCGTAGTTATGTCTGACGAACCTAATCTGTGTCCACACTCAGCCGTGAACCATGCTTTATAAATCCCCTTATATATTAGATTGATTGACAATATATACCTGCAAAACAAATGAACGTAGTATTTAATTACAGTAGCTTGTGTGCATCTCTTTAAAGGTAAGGATTTCTGTTAATCTCAATAAATGATTTAATCCATGTGAGAGACCAGATTAAACAAAGCCTTGCTGTTGGTGCCTTCCCGGTTAACTGCGGCCATCTTTGAGGAAGAGTATTTGGTGTATTGCTTGGATACACTGAGGATACTGTGAGGGAGTGTAAAGGTACAGGAAGTCTGTAGGAAAATCAATACACTTTTTGAGCAGCCCATTACAGAACATAGCATCAGGTGTTTTTCTGATCAAAGTGCCGCTTTGGGCTGTGACCTGTACATGGCCCTTCGCCCACACTTGACCACTTCCTCACCCATCAACAAACGTACTTCGGTCTGGCTGCTATTTGGCCGGCTGGAATTACACATTAGGAGCTTTCAAAGAAATAAAATAATGGAAAAGCATCACATTGCTAAATTGCTGAATGGAATATGTTAAAAACAAACTGCTGGGGTTATCCGTGAGTGAAGTTTTTCTGTCGGGTTAGTGGACAAACATGGAAGTAACTCTTGGGACTATATCAGATTATGTTTATATGTGAATACAAATGCAGATGCACACCCGTGCTGTTTTTGTTTTTTAATTATTTATTTGAATTGCATTAATTCAAGCACTACCTGTGTCTCTGTGATGATGCTGATTTCAATTCCAGTTCGGCAAAGAAAAGACCATGCCCTCCTCTGTCAGTCTGTGTTCTCGCACATTCCATTTGCCAAACCTTTTTACTGTCAGAGTTATTAAGCATTAATTTAATCTTTAACAATGACTGCTTGGCACGTACGTGTCTGTCTGGCTGTAATGTGATTAGACTCAGGGAAGAGGAGTGATCTTTTACGGCCTTTATTTGCATTTTAAATGCTAAACAAACTAGAACAAAATCATCCTTTGGGTACAGACTGAGCTAAACACACCCCGTTTCAGTCCATTTAGAATGAAAACATTAGGTATGAACAATAAAAAAGAAAACAGATTGCTCCCGTCTAAAAAGCAATTTGCAACTTTAAATGTAAGTTTTGGTGGGTGCATTTGAATGAAAACGGAAAAACCAACACAGCTCTGCTTTCTGTGCCTTTCAACATCCCTTGATGACCCTTTGACCCGTGACCCTTTGTACCTCAAGTTCAGACAGTCCTGCAGGGAGGTGATCCTCTGCCAGAACCCAAAGAGACCACGCTCAGGTTCAGACGGTCAGGCAGGGATGACCACCTTGAGTTAGAGCACTGCTTGTAGATGTGTTGGTTTTAAATCAACCCTGAAACCATGACAGTGTTAATACCCTTTTAATCTAATGGGTCTCAGCCAGTAAAGGTGTTCTGTACTCACCGTTCCCATCAATGGGTAATGTACCTAAGATTTAGGGGTGGGGAAACAGCTTTTGGGCTGCCAGTATGCCAGTATGCTTTACAGGGTAGGCAACTGTAGATCCTAAGGGAGGACACTACGTTGTTGCCTTCAGCGTGGCACCAAATTGGCTCCAGAATGCTAAATGTATAACTGAGTTTAAAAAAAACACTTCAAATCATTGAATGGTATTTGGTAGTGTGACTTAAATGTGCATCCCGTCAGCAGCCTGAGTGAGAAATGTTTATTTTAACAAGGTGTCATAGCCAGCAGAGAAGGTGTCAACAGCAGGTCAGGCACGGAGTGTGCCCAAGCTGTTGGCTGGAAAAACGGTCACAGTGACAAGAATATCGTCCCGGGTGAACTTCCAGGACAGATGCTGCTTTGGAAGCCTGTCATTTTTCCATATCAGGTCTGGTAATTTCAATTCAATTGCAACCACTCTTCCCTCAGTTGAATAGCTTGTGGAACAATGTGTCCTGGCCTGGCATCTTGGTAGGTACTGATAGTTACCAGCCCCCTCAAATCTATCAGCACTCGCTATCCCTCCTACACGGGCCGCCAAATCCCCCACTATCTCGCCAAGCAGTTTTCTCCAAAGGAGCCTTCTCTCCAAGTCGACCATTAGAGCAGTTCACGCTAAACTCATAATTTATCTCTATTTTTGTGCTGGCAAGCGAGGAGGGTTCCATAACCCTTTGAGGGAAGGGGAGAGAATTATAGAGCTGGGTGTAATTGTGCTCAAACTGCCCCCTGATGCCAAAGTAACAACATTGCTCGAACAAACATTCCGGCCTCTCCTCTATGTATATCTCCGGGCTTACGTCTAGGTCACCTTCGCTGTAAGTTTTTTAATGTTTTCTTTAGGTTTGGTGTCCGTGTCCCTCTCCTTGTGGGGCAGTTTACACCAACTGCATTTGAACACCATTATCTACAAATGTTGGGAAGTAAGGTTTTTTATCTCAAATAAACTATTGCTATTGCCTGTGATTATCATTTCTCTTGATGTGTCGTGAATTTGAATGGAATTAAGGCGGGGGTCTTCTGAAGCTCCTGGACAACAGCCCCCTGGCTGTGAACCTTCAAAACCAGTCTTTAATCAGGGCTGTCCAGGGAAGGATGACTGATTTAGCCTTACGCGTTCTCTTCCCATCCTCTAACAAACTGTAAAGGGCTCTCTCATCCCCCACCAAAGACAGCCCCGGACTTAAATACTCTGGGATCAGACTGAATGACCACAGGTGGCCCAAAATGAATGGTTTGATGAATGTAGTGCAGAGGTACCAAAAGGAAATGACATCATTCAGGATAATGGAGAGATGTCCTGGATCTCTCCGGCGATTGCCTCAAGGTCCATTCATTACACTTATTAAACCAGGGAAACCATTGCATTCATTTGTGGGTGAACTGTGATTGGGGATTTGAGACTGCAGCTATTTTTCAGGTCTAATATTTCAAAGAGAAGCCGTCATTCAGCAATGGTTCTAGGTCGGAGGGCAGGAGTGCATCAATCAGGGTAACGAGCTCCCCTTTGTCCCAACTGGGGTAGGCGACAAAGGGCTCCAAACGATTACCTGGGTGAAAATGGTAGACATTCAACAGTATTAGCTTTCATTCCCTCGGGCTTCATAACTCATCTCAAGCTAGCATTAAAACTGTCCAGGCAATGTGGTCTGAACTTATTCTTTCTTTCATGTGTCTCGCGCATCACTGCATATATACCACCAGATATGTTCCTTGCATTAGCAACCGGGGATGTAGTGGTCCCAGTGAGATGGCTGAAAGTGGAAATCTTCTCTCTCCCTTGACACGGGAGGCTTGTTTCACCTCTATACACGCGTGGGTGACGGCATAAACTGTCCCATACTTTCATGGAAATCTACATGAATGTGAGGTGTTTGTCCATGCAAATAATGTCACGGTATGTAACATTTAGATTTAGAGTATTTCAGAAGAAAATATTTCCGATTTTATTTTCATATCTCTAAAATAATATCTCCCATAGCATAATAGTGGAAGACAATAATCGAGGATACTTCAGTCAGATTTTGGAAAGGTAAACTGAAGAATAGGGAACAGCACATCGGAGAACTTGTGTTTGTCACCGATACTGAATTCATCTTGAACTGCTAGAGATGTTAAAACAGAGGAGCCGAGGATGTCGATGTCATAGCAGTTTCTTTAGTACCATGTTAGGACGAAGCCCATCTCTCAATCTGCGCTTCTGATATCGCCCTTATTCATTGTTATTTAAATGTATTGTTCAGCAGAAGTGGCCTTTGTCTCAGAGTTTGAATAACCCTAGTGTTTACCTTTGGGACTGACTGTCACCCCGCTGCTAAACATATTCCCAGCTTAGTGAATTTACAAATGTGGGTCAGGATATCTTGCCTATTTGTGGGTACAATAGACGTTTTGTCTATAAAGAAATAAGTGAGTCTCTTGAATGAGTGCAACAAAGCAGAGAAGGACAGAATACTGACTGAACGGGAACTTGCTTTGTCCAGAACATTTTTATTTAGACATGCCTTGGTTCAATCCAACTTTCATGAATGAAAACAGATTCAAATTATACAAAAATGAGGCACATTATTGAGGGAAGGGTATACAGTAAGATGTGTAACTGTTTTGTTAGTTATCAACGATTGGTTCAACTCTGTTATATCTCACCGGCAAATTTAGATTTGTGTGCAATCAAGTGATTACAAAACTTCAAAGGAAGGGGAGTATTAAATATTTTCTATATGAAAAGCAAAAACTTATGTTCAAATAACATATATATAGGAACCAGGGTGGTAGGCCAATGAGTGGGGAAGACAGAAGGGGTATGGGGTCTATGGACAATTATGTGAATAAGCTCAGTTTAGGGGCTCTAAACATGGGGTAGGTTGGGGCTCTTCATAGCTCGGGGCCCTTAGGCACTGCCTGGTTCCTCTGCCTCTCCCCAGAGATCTGTCTTAGTCTGGAAAAAAACACCCATGCTTTGTTGTCATCTAGAGGAAATTTCCATGGAGCTGTTGTGAAGATCCAAAGGCGAAATCATTAGCCAAGATTTTGCATGCAAGCATTTGTGATAGATCCAGTCTGTGGTTATTAAACGCTGGAATTGCAGCTCAAACGCTGCTGGTTAGATCCTCCAGCGTAATGTGAAAACCACTCCCGTCTACTCCTATAGTATCATTAGCAGAGGGTATGAAGGCATGAAGGCGGATTGAGCCGGAGTAGCCTCCGGAACGTGTTTAGATAATTAAATCCAACGTGACTTTTTTTTTCCCCTTAAACCCATGGGAGAAGTCCCTTAATGGTTTTGTGTGGTTGAGGGGTATCAAGCCAGTAAACAACCCTGCACATTTCACTCCTGTTTCTCACTCCCCCTGTTATCCTCACCCCAGGGATTTGTTGCATGAGACTACTTGTTTTGGAGCCAATGGCCCCCGACTGTGTTTGTTTGCTGTACCTGAATAACAAGGCGTCACGTGGGCCACTGTTATTGTAGTAGGGGTTGTTTGTGGACTGAAACGGGCTATGCTAATGATCAATATCTTCTCCCCAGTTCCTGATTCCACTCCGCCTCCGAGCGCCGAGAGCTCGGCTCCTCAGAGAGAGGTGATGCGAGCCCGATTCACTCCAGGCCTCGTTTTCATCTGGCTCACCGGTGGAAGGGAACAAAGGTGGAACACCTGCTTTTCTTGTCTGAATTTTCCAGCTTCAGGAAAACCAGTTGTCGAGGACACATTTTACCAATTTTTTATTCAAATAAAATGTTGGGTTTGTAGCCGTACTGATCCATATTTAAAAACAATATCAATTATATTCAAAAAAGCTTGATTACAATGGTACAAATTATAGTAGATGGAGATGGCTAGAGTTTAATTGGAGAATGAAATACATCTCTAAAAAATCGGGCATCGTGGATTAAATTAGGCTCTTTATGGGAATTATGCAATAATGACCCTCTCAAAATCTCTCTGAAAGGATTAGATAGTTCACTTATAAATAGTTTCAAAATGTATTCATATCAAAACCAATAAAATTGCAGATCTTTGGTGGTGCTTACACTGAAAGGTTTTTTGGGGTGAAACAGAGAATTAGAAATGAAAACACAACTGAAGCGATCTGTATCTGATATACAAGCATAGTTAAAATGCATTATTATTTAATTGCATCACATTTTGCACTTAATTTGACAGTTAATGGCGGGCCCCTTATTCTTTTTTCTTGTGTAGACTTTGATAATTCATGTTGGTTTTTTTTTATGCATTTTTTATGCTCCTCAGTTAAATACATCTAACGGATATAATATGTGGCCGTCAGTATCATGTACATATCACAGTACATCATGTCAAACGCATTACTGTTTCATGACTGCGTGACAAAATAAAGAACCGCATAGGAGTTGTGCAAGGCGATAGATGTTTTTATCGAGGCCCCGTCTCCCGACTGTGAATTGCTGCTCCAGTGTGAAGAACAGCCATTTGTGGGTGGAATTCTCCTTCAGTGACTTCTTCTGGAGTGTCAGGTGCGGTTTCGCTGTGTTGAACACTGAACGCGTACTGAATTTCACTCCACCTCCGTGTTTGCACAACTGGAAGCAACGAGTCTGAACCGAGATCATTCGGCATGTCCTCAACACGAAAACAAAAACGTATTTAACACTTTCGTTGTTTTTCCGTATCGATTTTGTGTGTTGTTATTCCTATCCATCAGTGCAGTACATCATGTCAAGCGCATTGTCATCCTGCAAACCCACTGTAGGCAAGTGCAGTACTGACTTCAGAATCGTCTTGGGAAGAGATGACTTCTGGGGATCTTTTGCACAAAGCAATATTCTAATAATTATACAACTGGCATGCGGTGGTTACCAAAGCATGTGTTGTATTGGATCTCAGTTAGAGGTAATAACTAATGGTTGGAATGTAAACACCCAGTGTGTGTTTCTGAGGCTCTTAATCCCTTACAATGTGTGGACCCATAACTTTTTTAATATTGTCAAATATGAATGATTACGTTTTTTGATTTGCTTTTATTTTCTTCTTACTGGCTTCTACTTTACGGAGTTGAAGAGCGGGACTCTGACCCCCATTCTCTCGTATGTGAACGCATGTACCTCTGCAGTAAACCACAACCTCTCCCTCACTCTGATAGGATAACGAGCGCCACTGGAGCTGTCCGTGCCACTGCACACACGTGATTACACTGATCTGTCGTTTTCCAGGCGGAGTTTGGAAAGGACTGTCACTGGGGTTGATAGAGCAGACTGCCATAATTTGTTTCATAACTCATAACGGCAAAGGATAATGATGTACTTTGGGGAAACATATTTTCCAGGAGAGGAAAGGAGTTCTTATGTCATGTGGTATTATTTTTTATTAAAAAATAATAATAATCTGGTAGTCTTAATAAAAAGAAATGTTTTACTTTTGTTACCCGTGAATCCAGATTGCCGTATTGATGCAGAGATTCAATACACTGTGGAAGGCTGTGGAAGACTTTGTCACTACAGAGCGCGGCGCCTGCCCTGTGTGTGGGGGAAATGTCAGAGCATGTTTCGATCAAGGTCAAGCAACGTGGCACGCAGGGTTTCAGTGGTGGAGCAGTGTGGCTCTGCCCCGTGTGTTGATCAGGGTCAGCCAAATCCTCTGTCCCTTGGCACCTCAGTACCGACAGACGTGTGTGATGTGGATGTGTCACTGCCGAATCCCATAGCTGATTTGAACGTGTCCGATCTTAGTTCATGTTAGGATGACTTTTTTCTGCGTGTGTCGAGTTGTTATTATAATTTGGTCATTAAACTGATGCCCCTGACCAGGGCACAGTGACATGCGCTACAACTGTATACCCAGTCCCTTTATAGAGCTGGATGTCTGCTTGTGAAATCCAGGTTAAGTACTTGGCTCAGGGGTAAACAACAGCCGGGCCCATTCAGTGTCATAAGCACGGGTGCACAGGCTGTGTTTTGGTCTTCCATTGAGAGGCTCTTTTAAGGCTGTCTTGGGATTCAGGCTCTGCGCCGCTGTTTTGAGAGGATTCCTTAATGAGAGGAAATCGCGGTGTTAAAAGGTCACTACTTGCATTACTTGAGAGGCAAGCTAGATCGGACAAACTCAGTGGCCCCTTTAGAAACTTCCCACTGATTTCATGAGACGAGCGTCCCTTCCTCAGCCCAAGCCTGTAACATACTTGTATACGTGTGGTTCACACTGGTTGCTTAGAATATGATATGAGTTGTGGTGTATTGACATCATTATGAATTTCATAGAAAACTGCTTTGACGTGTATTAATATTTAAAAACAGATATATTATATCATATATTTTTGTGTCAGGGTTTTGCGTGTGAGGGTTCGTCTCTCAGCAGGCTCTGGGGCTATTTAACACTTTGGTACATACGTACGGTCCCTTTCATTAATGAGTCATTGACTCGTGCACCCTTGTGGGGCAGGAAGTGAGCGTTTTGGGAGCCATTGCACCATTTGGTCCAAAGGCCTGATTATGGCTCGGAGAGTTGCAGTCTCGTTCACTTCTTGGTGCATCCCAGCGCTTTATCGAGCACAGATCACACTGTTTGTTAAAGGAACCGGTGCACATTTTTCACACCTCCGTGAATTTAAGATGCGTCTCCTGGAGATAATCCTCAATAATCCAATGCGCTGATGTCTCAGTTTCCTGAAACACCCTCCACCACCACCTCGCTCTTGAATAGGCTTCCAGCGACACAGTGCATCAAACCACCAGCCAAAAGCACTCGTATTTGAAGCCAGTTCCGTGTTTTAGCCACCCAATGTTGATAACGCTGCACAACGCATATCTAACAGCGAGCGCAGAAACGTATATTGGCAATGAAACTCTTCTGGGAGGCATTACTCTGAAAGATAATAAAGGAGCTGTAAAATTGGAAATATTTTTTTTCTTATGCACAGATCATTTGTCCTGTAATGTAAGGTCTGGAGAACATGACTGCATCATTCATCTTAGTGTCATGAATATATTTGGGGGCTGTACATTGATATATTTTATTTATTTCTCTGCTTTACAGTTTCACAAATGAACCACAGCGCAAAATGAAAGTTAAAGCGTAGTGAGATTTGTCTGCTGACCCAGCGTAAGGCAAGGCGTCTCGATGCAAGGCTCCCTTCATTTTATTTATATATGTCACTTCTTGGCAATGTTATTTGTAAGCACAAAATATACTCTGATACTGATAAGTCTTTATGACAAGACACGTGGTCTTGAAGGTCTTGTAGCAGGTAAAAAATGAGTGATATAAATGGTCATAGGGGCTTCCTTTAAATCCCCATGTGTAAGAAGTACTGTAAACTAATGTTGCATTGATATGATCAGACCAATGGAAATTCATCCTGCATTAATTTCAATCTTCATCCATCTATTGTTGTCATCTCTTCTGCAAATTTGTCTTACCATCCTATGACTTCTTCTGTGTTTTATATATTAAGAATAAATAAATGGATGCTTCATGGCCCACAGAGTACACACACACACACACACGCACGCACGCCTTGATTCATTCTCTGCTTCTTGAATTCTGTGTACACATTCTGCCTCCGTCAGCATTGTGCGTTCATGGTTATAATTGCCCTACCAACAAACCAGCCCTAAATGAGGAGCGTGTGACACTTTGTGTGAGAGAGCGCACGGGGGCAGGCGTGAAAATGGGAAGAATATTAGCACTACACAAGCTCGTTCCCGAGGGGAGTGACCAGCACACAGAAACCACTAGCTTCTCCTCCAACCCTCCTTCCCAGTCTGTGACGCACTGTAAGAAAGCACATTCAACAGTGAATATCATTAAAAGGATGTGAGCTGGCTAAAAAGTTCACTCCTACTGTGAGTAATTGTCATTGTGTGGGACACAGAAAAACAAGAGCTCTGGTTTTGGTAGTAAATGAGGAAACTGCATCTCCCAGGGCTGAAGGATGAGAGGGAGTGATAAAAGGGGATTTTGGACCAGTCTGTCGACAAAGTGGCCTCTGATCTCTGTCTGTCTGTCTCACACTCGCACTCGAGGTCTCTTTTTCTCTAATTATTCACGTGTTCAAAAGGAAAGATAATCGTGCTCTTGCATGCTCAGATCACACACCTGTGGCCGATTATCATCTCTGAAGGAAGAGTAATGGTGGTGACGAGGATGTCGTAGACGCGGTGCTCGCACTGCGGTTCTTTTCTGTGGTTTCCTGGCACACACGGGAAGCCAAGCAGCTGTCGCATCACCGCGCTGGCACCCGGGGAACCTTAGTGTCTGGGACAGTACCATTCCTGCCAGACAGGGTGCCTCTCTCTCCCCGACCCGCCCCTCTCCTCCTCCTGCTC
>JAOYSI010034513.1:0-29998 GCA_025775065.1 Hiodon alosoides
TATATTAGTTTCTTAAATTCAGCTGACAGTGAGGGGGAAATGTGAGGTTTCCATTAGAATATAAACAGTGGGTGTGTTTGCATATGTTTTAGCTGAATCGGTAAATTTCATTAAAGCGAAGATTTTCTGCATGCTTTGCCCTGAAAGCATCACAAGAGGAATTATTTTCCCTTCTCTTTTTTGTGTAATTGCTGGGCTTTTGCAGTTCAAAGCTTTCCCCCTATTTCTCAACGCACTTGCGACTAAATTTGACGTAATGTCATGGTCTTGTTTTACAAAATTGAGGTGTACTCTCATGCTATTATTGCGGAAGTCCTTGTGACTGTTGGACTCTGAGTTCATTGAAGCACGAAGGCCAGATAGAGAATGTAAAGTGGGAGGGTTTGCGTTCAGAGATAGACAGATGTCAGTTTGTATAATTTAATCTTTCTCTGAAAAAAAAGAGAGGAAAATATCAATTGTTGGAAAAAAAAGACCTTGGTTTAAAAAGATGTCCCTCTGAAGCACTGAATGTCAAGCGTTTGGCATATATTGCGCGTTAGGCTTAAGCCCGGACCCGGGTTTGAAATAACTGAATACATGAAGGACATTTGGAAATATTCTCATGTTTAATGTAGAGCCCAGCCAAAGCAACATTTCAACTGTTTTAAAGTAAATGCAAATGCAAATGCAAATAATTGTCAGTGCAAAGGGGTAGATTTGATTTCATGTGATCAGTTCTTCAGATGAAACCAGGTTGAGACCTAGGAGACTCCAGTCCTTAACCCATATTATGAATATTTGGAGTTGAGTCAGTGTCTTCTTTGGCTGTTACCTCAGAAAATCCCATGCTAATTAAATTATAATGGGCACCTTTTTGTCAAATTTCGATTTTTTTTTTCCACAATATTTCATAATAGATTTAAAATATTGATCCCTGATAATGAATTGGTGACATTTGATTGGTTGGACGCAGTCGCGCCTCACGGTCCTTGTGTCACTCAGTCCGTAAGTGCTTTATGAGTCTTCCTGTCGCCCGGTAACAGTTTAATATGCGCCTCTGCCTTCTGGAGGGATTAGACTCTGAAGTACCATCTCAGTCTTCGACCCTCCTTGTAAATGATGCATGCTGTGTTTTATGAGCGCAACATGGCAGTCCCTTAAGGATGTGGTCCATACTTCTGCTTTTCCTGCTTATGGAATGGATAATGCAAACGTGGATACACTTCATAGACCTTAAATGTTGCCCATAAAGACATCATTTTTAAAAGGCCGCAGAAAGCATTTCTGACTGGAAGACCATTTAGAGGCTGGGTGCATGGTAATTACCTCTTGGTAAGCAACGAAAGCAAGAGTTGAAATCTGCAGTAGGAAGGAAGTGTTTTATTTCAGTGCCAGTCATGTAATGACCGTTTTGGAATCTTTGTATCCCATACAACATGTCTGCTGTCCCAATTAATTTTGGAGTTGCTAAATGCAAATGAAAGTCACCTCAATCAATACTTACGCCAAGAATGAGGTTTGGGTCAAATTGGGCAAAATAGCCTGAAGTTTTTTTTGTCCCTCCCCCCTCTCTCTGACTCTCTCTGTTAAACTAATTGTGCCAAACAGGAATGTTTTATGTATGCAGCGTGATAGAGCTGTTAACCCACTTTTATCAGGGGAAGTGAACATTGCTTGCCCTTGAGGTTTATCAGCCACAATAATTATTTTATTATGTAAATGAAGTAAAGACCATTATTTCATTAGCAGAGTTCCCAATTCGAATCCTTAGATTAGTATGCAAATCATAATCACTGTCCTTGCAGGGAGAGTGACTTCATAACTAATTTCTTGCCCATCTGGAGTTCCGGCTAGTTATCTACCTATTAATACATTTGCAGGCCTATTGTCCTGTGATGTATGCTTGCACCAGTCGCGTTGATTAGCAAGGTGACTGCCTCGGCGAAAATGGTCCCGGCTTTTAAAAGCTGCCCACGTGTTCACCTTAGGCAGCGAAGCGAAGGACGACTGGTACCCACGTTACATCTATTGTTCTGTTTCTGCAAGCCAAGGAAAATATGCGATTAACTCGACAAAAAGAGGATCTGCAACGAAAGAAGATATTTTTGTTTAGCATGTGGAAGGTGCGTATTTCTGATATTCCGGTGGAGATCCACCCCTTATTGTCTGGACTTCTTGCTGAGGGGGAAAAACCAAAAAAAAAAAACACCACACACTTAATATTTACATTCCAAGTTCAGCCATTCAAACAAATACATGCTCGATACCCTAAATTTTAAGCAATACTTATAGATAACAAAAATATACAAAATATAGCCATACATTTTAAGCCCTGTTTGAGTTAAATTGTTTTAATTGTTTAAGACCACATCATTGGAGAATCGTTGTACCTGGTATTTTATCCTCTTTCAATGGCATTATTGGGCATGTTTACATACTGTAGTTTTTCAAAATACACGCTTGCATAGAACCACGCACACAAACACCCTTGCTTTGAAGACTTAATTTGACAGAGTGAACATCCAGGTGAGGAATTTTATACTAGAGCTTCTCTTCCATCTGGGCTATTGAATCTGCAGTTTGCAGTTTATTTTAAACTGTGTTTGCATAGGGTCTGAAATTGTCTGCGTATGTGCAGAACAAACTTGTACATGATGGTGTTATAGAAGACTACTTGCATTCTTATACCAAGCCCAAGTTAACCACACTCACAAAGCACAACTGGTTAGCAGATTTGCAGCTCTGTGTAGATTCAACATAGAGATTGATATCGCTGACATTTAAAGCAGTGATTGGCTCACTGATTTGAACCATTTTTAGGGCAGTGGGGGGATGAGTCTTATTTTTCCATGTTACTTCTCTAGATTAAAATATTTGAGTTTAGCAAGATTTGGAGAAATGGAAGGATCTTGTTAGGAGCCATAAATGATTTTCTACTGCTGCAAGGCTTTTGCATTTGCATATATTTGATCTATGGGGGCTGCACTGGCAAACACAAAGCACGGGCTGTGTTGAGTCATCACCTTTAAATTGGAGATTAAACTGCAGTAAGTTGACAGAAGTTATTAATTTTGAATATGATATGTAATATGATTTTCGGCCTCAGTCAGAGGCAAATTCTTGTAGTTCTTCGAGATGTTATTTAGGAGGGCAGGGTCTAGAAGTGTCATAGCATTCCGTTTGTTCTCACTTCAGAGAGTATACATCAGTGTGCGCACACACACACACACACCATATTCTGTTACACTCTTTACATTGTATGTTTTGATCGAGGGAACGGCTCACTCGTTGGTTACTGTGATTTAGAAAAATCTTAGACACCGTCATGTATCGAAGAAATAATGAAATATTCTGCTTGAAGTTAATTATCATCCGTTATTTTCTGCCTCAAAATGCAAATTGTGATCCCCCCCCCCCCCCCTTTCTGTTTGACGTTCGTGAAAGGCTTAAAGGTCAGCAGTTATGTGAAGTGGGTATTGTAACCTTTTTATATGTGTTGGGTAAAGCATCCGAGCTAAGACATAAAATCTTACCCGCCTTTCTGTTTCCTGCTGAAATCACCACTGATACAGTGGTATAAAACCTTGCTGCTCGGTGCATTTTGCTGCCCAACAACTTCATACTGGAATGTCTGGAAGACAGTCTGAGGCCGTCATGAAAAAACGGCCAAGATTAAATGCTACATGTGAAACTTGGGTATTCAAAATTCCTGTCACCTTCCTTTTCGAAATTTTTAGAGTGGTGTTAAAATGCATCCTTCCCCCTCCAGCCGTGAATGTCCTGAGGTGGTATTGGCAATAGAGAAAAACCGCTAATGTCATGGTTATTAGAAGGCCCTGTGTGCTGCTCGTAGCCTGTGGCTTCTCGGCTTCGCGGCGCGGCCTGCGGCGAAGACTTTGTTTTTACATCCGTCCCACAGATGACTGGCTGTTGGGTGTACCTTGAAAGCCAAGCAGGAGAGCACTCTGGCAGAACTGTCCTGCTGATTGTCAGGTCTTTGCAGATGGTTTACCACAGAGCAGGGCATTAATCTTTGTCACCGGCATCGGCAGAAGGGCAGAGAGAACCAAACAGATATGTTGGGCAGTAATTGCGAGCGGGTCGTGAGGTGCAGGGCGGTTACATTACCTCCAAATGTCAAAGGTGGTAGACGATTTAGATTTCTGGGAGGAACTGCTTGTCAGGCTCTAAGGAAGAATCTGGGTCTTGTCTCTTCCAGGAGGCTGTACCTTCGATAATGGCCCGGCTCAGTGTGATTACCATCAGGACCCATACAACGACTTTGACTGGACACACGTCAGTGCACAGGAGGTGCCCTACTTATCATCCGAACTTCCCCAAGGTGAGAGTCGTCCTCCTGGTGCCCACATCACACACACACACACACACACACTTCTGTGGTTCTTTCTGTGCAATGTCAGTTGGTTAAACAATTCCGATGAAGGTGTTTTGTGAGTTCTAAGTTAAAATTTGTCTATGAAAACAAATCTAATTGAATCCATATCTCTCTTTGTTGATTAGCTTGTCGGTATGTGGCAATTATATTGATGTATTTAGTAGTTTCCTAAAGGATTAATGCATTCACCTGTGTATGTGTATGTATAGATGTATGTGTATATGTATATGTATATATTTGAGATGACAGCCCCCTTTCCTTGATCTACTTCTTAAAATGTTTCTAATTATGAAGAACCTTTTTGTTTTCTTAATTATGTACCCTTCTAATAACAGGTGTTTTTTGTTCTATTGTATCTCTGACAATTTTTAATTGGGGTCATTATTTTGTTTTGAAATGAACCTTACCTGGCGATCCAGGTATAAATCAGTTGGTGACTGAGAGGTTACTAAAACAACCAACCCTTCAGCTGTCGTTCTTCACCCCACACTATACTTTGATTGGAGATCTGCATTTTATCCCCCATATTTAAAATGCAGTTGGACATAATGTGGAATATCGACATTTCACGTCGCTGCTGAATTATTAATAAATAATCATGTAAGAAGTAAATCCAATGTAAGACCAAGTGGTGTAATTAATCAGCGCAAACCTCCAGATCAGGTTCTGGGAGAGAAAAATCACACAAATGCTGGAAAAGGTAAAGGAAATGGAGTTGTGTCCTTTGCAGTGTGACTGTAACCAAGACAGTTCTCAACTCTCAACCTTAAGCCTATTGTTGATGGTGCTCTGTAATTTCCAGAGAAAATATCTGTGCGCTCCACTGAAAGGAGCCCCATTCAGTTCTGAGGACCGTCATATATGGAGCAATTAAATTATTTAGATAAGATCAGGCGCAGAAGAGTACAGAGTGAGAGGGGGCATAGTGCATGACCTTGTGTATCACCGTCTCCACAGCTTAATGACTTGTTTTCAGACTGGATGATATGCGTAGGAAATTGAAGCATTTCACTTTCAGCTAAATTTCCCTATTAATAAGATATTAGGTAATTAATCATGCAAGGCAACGGAAAAGGTCGTTGGCTCATTGTATGAATGAGGCTGTGCTTAATTAAAGGTTCCTGAAGGAGTCTTCTGCTTTTGTAAGAATGTGATTACTCTAAGGTTTTTTTGTATTTTTATAAAAGTATATGGACACACACTGATATATTTTAATATGGAACGCAACACTGAATTGTTTAAACTCTTTCCTCAAAAATTTAATTTCATTTTGAGACCATAAACGCACTGGCAAATAAAATATGCCTTTATTTTGAGTGCAGGGGTTTGTTTTCACAGTTCATTAGTTTGTGCCCATTTGGTTTAAAAACAAAAGTGTTTTGAAAGCAAATGGCATGCTGCAAATGGTTAGTTGTGGTTTCTGAACTAGTTTAAGAAATGTGTGGGAAATTAATTCAGAGGAACCATTACGAAGAAGCCTCTGGTTGCCGTTCGGGCTTTTTTACGCTTCGGTTCCTCGAGTGTTTATAGCTGTTGTTGCAAATGCAACCCAGGATGTTCAACGTTCTCTTTTCGAACGGTCAATACGATCACACAGGTTTGCACTACACCGTGTTTAAAACTGTAACTGCTCTTACGATGAGAACAGGGTGGCTGTTTTAACCATCATTAACCATCCTAACCATTAACCATCCTAAAGCTTTGAAAGTAGCAGGAACTGATGTTTGTGATAAAGATGCCTATTCGTAATGCCCTGGCTCTAAGAGGGCTGAAGGGTTGCAGATGATAAATTAAGATGTTCTTAAGATATACCTGTGTTCGAGTGCCTAGAATCTATATCTGCTAGTATTAGTGAAAGCCTTCACGTTTTCCATTGGAAGAAGTTCTTGAACATCATAGAGGTGGACTTCATTGTAATTTCTCACAGAATTAAAGGTACATTTGAAGATGCATTTACAATGTTAACAAATTAATAAAAATGCACTGCCGGTTCAGTTGGTTTGAAGTTTTACCAAACATTGACTCGGAACCTCATTTGTGGGCTGCCAGACAAAGCTATTGGTTAGTGAAGCATCAGATCATGTCACAGATCATGTCCTTGAATAGATGGCCTGTCCCCCATTTAGCTATATTTGTTTTAGACGAGATCATCGAAGGAATAAGGAACATGAACCTTTATCATTAACTTTAGGTGACAACAAAACTAGCGGCTGCTGATTTCAATGGTGATGGACTGTAGTTATTGCCACAAATTTCAACCCAACTAAAGTAAGCATGTGGACATTGGTTTTTCTGTGACGGGCTGTAGGAGAGACGAGGGTGGCTTCAATTGGACGGCATTGATTGTTGTATCAAAACAGGATATGATTTCCCAAGTCTCTGTTTTTAATTAATGAAAACAGGAGGAAAAAAATCTGAGGTAAAGATCAAATGCACAGAGATGATACAAACCAGGGTGTGTTGGGAAATCACAGGATAATTTATGCGTTCCAAATCAGGGAGAGCGGGTAGGCTCAGTGGTGGGGGCTTGAGAGTGATTTATTTTTTTTTAGTAATTGAGTAATGTCGGAAATTGCAAACTGTTGAAATAAGCTAAATAGACTTCAGTTAGGGCATAAGATACATCGTCCTTCTCTGTGGGTGGAAGGCCTTTATATTCAGTCTATTTACCACTGTTTAATACAACTCTAGTGCCTATTTCCCTAAAACAAATTCTATGACATCGATTCTACTCGGTGAACAAGTCGTGTTATCACGATTTAACTAAAACACACTTTGGACGGCAGTGATTAAAATAAAAAAATATAGTACGGAGTTGCTACATTATTAGTTACAATCCCCATTCCTTGAAATTGTCTGTGCCAGCAGCGACAGCATCACGTGTTCAGACTATGGCATTTAACAGCTGGTAGGCAGGTAGCCTTCTGTGTAATTCAGAGGTGAAATGTGTAGGTTGAAGGATCTATGCAGGTTTGAATAGGGCATGGTAGTTGGGGCCAGACACATTGGTATGAGCATCTCGGAAACGGCAACCCTGCTGAGGTTTTTGCTCCAAGCAGTATCATTGGTGCATCATTGATGGCCTACCACCCAAAAAACATCTAGCCAATGTCAGTCCTAGGACGGAAACGACTCATTATACCTGGTGTCCATAAAAAAAAAACAGCTAACCATGGTGGCGAAGGAGGCTTATCAGGATGTAAAAGCTGTCGTATCTCAAAGATGGGGTATGGCAGTGGATCACCTAGCCAAGAGGGCCTTTCCTGTCAGAGAAGGACAAGGAACTTCAGTAGCAGTGGGCTATAGAACACAGACACTGGACAACGTGGGAGTGGAGAAACGTTGCCGGGTACGATGAATCCCATTCCTGCTGATTCATGCTTGTGGGAGGACCAGGATATGGCAAATGGATCCATCCAGCCAGGGGTCAACAATGCAGGCTGGTGGTGATGGTGGGGGGGTCTTTTTTTTAATCGCACACATTGGGCCTCTTGTTGCATCGCCACTGAAGACTCAATTCTTTTTGGGTTTTGTATTGTGCTAGTGAATATTATTTTGTGGCCGGTAGAAGGCTGACATAACTGCACATTTTGCTCTGTAATTCTCATCGCAGGTTATATTGGGTTACAGCCATCTTGCAGACTGGCACACTCTGTGTGACCCATCTTGCAGACTTTGCAACGCTTAAAACTGCCTGTGATTTTAACTGGGCACCAGCATTTTAAGGCCACGTTATCACGTAACATTAATTTATTTTCCCCTGATGATGTGATGGAAACAAATCTAATGGCTGAATGTTGATTCTTTGTGCTCTGTACTGGTTTGACCTGCACCATATGCTTGCCCTTCATCTCCACGAGTTCCCTTCCTCACAACTTTCCAGTTTAAAAAAATAACCTAAATTTGGCGTTCTTTTCAGCTTTGTGTTGAAATCAGTATCTTCAGATCAGTTAGTGTTGGAATCTGTCCAGAATTTCTCATATGTCTGTAATTGAATGCAGCAATCTTTCGAAAATATCTCAGAATTGTCCAATGTTTTCCATCTGGGTTGATGATTAAACGATTCATCTATTTTGCGGAGTATCATCTTGTTTCCCTTTAACTAAACATTTTCTGAAGTAGAAGACATTGAAGTTGATTTCAGTTATGCTTATTTGTTACTGAGTTTTGCTGATACAATTATCAAAAGTTTTAGCCTGTTCTGTTTAACATTAAATAGAACAGACATTTTTTAAGTGCTTCAGGTTAGAAAGTAGTAGCCATCCTAAACAGGATGCGATATTTACTGACATAACTGGGAAATCCACACTTAATTTACTCAGTTCTTTGTGGGGAAAAAAAAAAAATTGAAGTATGGAGGGGTTTTTCACTTCAATGCCATGAATGCTATTTGCCGTTTGTTAGACATCGCCATCTTGCTTTGTTTCCTGTTTGTTCTTACTCATCTACAGTTCTGTGATTCACAATGTAAAAATGCCTGTTGTAAGTTCTGTGGCAATCTTGGGTGTGTCTTGTTTGATAAGGGATGGGTGCATTCCGCAGGGTGCGGTTCCCTTAAGGGACCGAATCACAATGGCGGTGCATTATGGCAATTCCTTACTGTTCGTTAAAAACAAGCCTGAATTAGGTCCTTTCAGGAATTGGGGGCCAACTCAATATTCAAATTAGTATTATTTTAAAATTAGTAAAATGCATATTAACCTTGCTGTTATCCCCGTAGCATATGGAAAAATGCCCAACTCGTGTGGGTGTTTTTGTGTTATGCTTCAGTGTGTTTACCATGTTACCCCCCCCCCCCCCGTTTTTTTCTCTACAAGTTAAACACATAGTTATAGGAATAAAAAAATAGAGTATTACCATTTCCCCTCCTGCAGTCTTCTCTTTCTTTTGAGGGTCTCGCTTGTGTTTTTCTAAAGAATCAATGTTGGAGAGAAGTAGTCGCTGATAGACACTTTAACCTCTCTGATATTTGCTGCTGTCTGACATTTCTTGTCGACCAGAGAGATGTTCTGCCGGAGACCTGTTCCTCTCCCTGTCCTTTCATGTGCTCAGCCAGCACTGCCATAATTAGTTCCAGCCCCTGATTAGACGCCATTGCCAATCGTAGCATTAGAATAATTCCAAAACGCCAAATATGCACGGCTCTCCGAGTTGTGCGACACTGCGTTTTGTGAGGCTTGGGGATAGTCTGCGCAATTCAGTCTCTTTGACGTTAACTGTTTTAATAACCATCTCCAGCTGCTTTAAAATGACTGTTGTTCATTTGACTGTTAAAATGCGCTTTGCGTTGATTATGTGCGCACACCCACACCTGGATGGTCTGGAAATCTGTCCATCCTACTGTTATGGCTGAACTGTGATTAAGCGACTTGTAAAGAACATCTCGCCATTACATCGGATTGGATCTCAGAAAAACTATGGCTATCTTGGTCTAGCAGGTAGCTGTTTTTTTCTACTTCTTCCATGTTGCTTCTTTGCTTGTGGGTGTGGGTGTAGTGTGAAGCCATTCTGTTCTTTCTTTTTTAAGATTTGCGTTACACATTCTTGCATTTAGACACGTTCAAGGTCTACCAAGTTTCCCTCCGGTTTTGCATCTATATGCGTACGGTCCTAAATTAGCTGATCGTTTCTAAATTAAGTGGATCCTCTATCGTAGCGAAATGATGATGTAGCACAAAACGGTCTGGCGGTGGGCGTGTCTGCGGTTCCTTATCGAAAGACCAAATAAAGGTTTGTGCTGCATTTATGAATATCAAGTTTCCGAGTAGTTAATCTGACACAGGGTTAATTGAAAAAGATAACAGCTCGTCTTTGTGAGAGAACCCACAAGACTGGCTTGAAGTGAGAAGTGAGATAATGTGGCTGGAGTTTTGTCGGACGGCGAGGCCTGGAGGACAATACCGCTATGAGGTTTGTGGGGGATCATTGGTTAGTCAGCATTCTGTCGCAAAATGATAGTCTTCACCACAACATGTTTTTTCTCCTCCTTCAGAGACCAAAATGCATGTTTTTTTTCTCCCCAGTAAATGGAAACATAATTTGTACATAACAGCAGTTGTGCCATTCTAGGTAAGCCTGGTAACTTGAGTGGTGTGAAAGCAGGCCCAACTGTTATGACATTGTGGTTTTTCTCTCTGGCGGATGTGGTGTGTTGGTAATGGACAGATTTTTCAACGACAAATGACATTTGGTGGTGGTGGGGGGGTTATCAGTAAAGCGCGGTGGGCGAAATGTCTGGGTAGGCACTTCTGTCAGGCCAGCCCTATTTTAAAATTGCATACCCTTCTTTGACTATATTTAAAAATTACTATTTTTATTACATGGTTTTTAAAAATAATATGGTGCTATTGTTAAATGCATAGCTTTTACTGAGTACAACACCGTTTTAGGAGCCATTGAAAATACATGCTTAATCTGTCCACACGCTGTATACTCGGTTATTTCCCTGAACAGCAAAACTGTCCTCTAGTAAAACCCTGTAGCCTGAACTGGCAGTTGGAAAGTTCCGAAAATACTGATAATACTGTAGATGTGTAGCTAATTTCTCATCTTTACCGGCAACGAGACGCACAAATTAAATGTAATTGCCCCGATTTACAAAGCTTCTGCCCGCATTGTTTCCAAGGAAGGCAAGCTTCTGCCTGATAAGATAGCATGTTGCTCTGATAAATCTTTTTAAAATATCTTAATTTTTTTCTCTAACCTCTTCATTATGCTTGCCATTCACGGCTAAATCTCTCTGCATATTTCTAAATGTCTTGACAGATATCTGGCTTTGAGTCTGAGTCACAGACCTTTTCTGACACAGACCTAGCGAGGGCACTAGGCTGGTTAAGATCACGGTAACCAATCTTCGTCCGCACATTTTCACTCGTACAAAATGACGAACACAACCAATCCATCTTCACATAGCACTCTGAAGGCAGAACGTTTTCTGTCCTTTCCTCTGGTTTAAATCTTGAAGATCGGGTGTAGGCCTTCCCGTCTGGATTATGCTCGTCTTTCCTTGAAACCAGGTCATGCACCCTGATGAGTGCAGTTTGGGTCATTGTTATTGTAATATTAGCAATGTTTTGATGTAATAATGACCTGAATCCATTTCAAATACGAAATATGAACCATCACTAAAGAGGTTATTTCCCTTTAAACACCCAGAATTCTGAGGAGTTATGCCAAATCACCAGAGCGCTTGGTGTCGTGACTGCAATCTTTGGCTGCCATGACACCATTTAGTGATGGGTAATAGTTCAGGGAACCTCGGTTATGATAACCCAATGATACATCGCACATTGTGTTTGGAAAAAAATATGACTAACATATAATATGAAGAAACAGAACCACCCCCCTAGATTCAATAGAAAGAAGCGGGGGCCTGTGCTTATTTTTGTCATTAAATCAGCTTGCGCGAATGGGTGAAGAAAAGCACCATTGGGTTATAGTCACAAATGAGATTACATTAAAGGGCTATTTCACCTGTTTGCGTGACAGTGGATGGACTGCACATGCGTATCATGGCTCCTGTCAGAAGCACAGGCTCTTGCTGCTTTGTTCCTTCATGTGTTCAAGTGTACAGGCTTTTATTTTACGTAAAATTTGCATTAGATTATTCTTATTCATAATTTATTAGCGTTTTGTATTTTTTGTAATAATTATAACAATGTAAAAGACTATTTCATAAGTGTTTAAATTCACATTTATTTTGGTAGGTTAGACTGTACCTACCTTGAATGCATGTCCCTGTGGATATTTATTCATAATTCAGGTGCTAACAAGCATGCTGTGGCAGAAGCATGTGGCAAATGTAGCTAATGGCTATTGAAATTTTGTCTCCCTTAACAAAATCCATTGTGGTCACTAAACTATATGCGTAATATTGCCTTTCGCAGAGCCTTGGAACATTGTTACTGGCGTGATACAGGTATGCTGGGTCATCCTGTCCTTTGAAAAAGAATCAGTGCCACAAGGGAAGAAATCCACACCCTAGAACCAGTATGTACACAGAAGTAAGGCCCTGAGCATGAAGAGATTTCCTTCTGGGCCCATGAGACCTTTCAAGTGTAAAGTAATACAATTGACCAACATCTGGTCCTTCCACAGGCCCAGATAAGTCCTGACCTTTGACCGGTTGCTAATGTATCGACTTGGCTGATAGTGATGTTTACCCAAGGTTTAATAAGCGGATACTAGTCTGTGGATAGCAATCTTTTGTTCTTTGTCTCTAACAGCCAAACATGAGGTCTTAGAAAGCCCTACATTGCCATTTGGTGCTACTCTGTGAACACAATAGAAATCCCCACAAAAATGAAAATCACTTCCATATTATGTTAATCTGCCGATTGTCATGCAAGTTACTGTCCAACATTTTGTGGTTGACCCAGTGATGCTGGAAGTTTTTTGCTGTTTGAAGATTTTAGAGGTATGAAATACAGGCTCCATGCTGAAATGCCTGTGCACTGCATCTTCAAAGTGTTTATATTCTACTTTTACTTTCAAAACAATTGTAAGCTCCACCTTCTATCATTAGAGTTGGATGTGTTCCACCTTAAAGTCCAGGGCTTTTCCAAAGGCAAAAAAGTATGGATTTTGTTCAGCTTTAGAAGTCTTTTGTTTGAGCTTTGTGGGGGAAGGGAAATAAATAACGAATACCAAAGATGTGTGTAATAGGCTTGCCCACAGCTTTAGGTAGTGTTGGTTCTCCTGCCATGTCTTTTGTTTGTCTTCCTCTGACAGCTTAATGACTCCCCCATGAAGAAGTGAGGAGGGCTGTTCTTCTTCTGGCCTCCTGTTTATTTTGTACCTTGATTGAAAACACATGGCTTGCATTCTGGCATGGATGCCGCCGCCTAGCTTGTGTTCCGTTAGCTCTTTTCTGTTAAGTATTCATTAAGCAACACTCCGCTGATCGGCAACCAAACCGCTTTTGTTCTCGGCGCGTTAAACCGTCTACTTTCAAAGCAGTCAGTTCTTTCAAGCTGTGCTTGGCTACGGTGCATTTTATATATAATCTTCAGCCTGCAGATGCACATTGGGTTGTGCGTATGCCTGTGTGTCGCAGTTTGTTCTTAGGTTGGTTAAAAAAAATGTCCGTACTAATAATTCCTTTAATTGAGTTGAAAACAATTGTGCTGATGAGTAATATGAAAGTTCAGGTTATCATGCGGCCTGTGAATGCCTGTGCACTGCACCTACATTCTGTGTAGAGTGGTTATCTTAGCAATATGTAGCTATAGCCTCAAGTCACTCTGCAGGTCTGAATCGATCTGACGCATTAAATCAACACACTGTGGAACAAAATATGTTTGTTCTTTGCTGTGTTGCCAGGACTGGGCGGGGAGGAGGGGACAGATGTACCTTATTTATGACAAATGGTGATAGAATCTGTCGGTGGCCATGTTTTAGGGCCTGCTTAAGAGCTAGTACATGACAGTGCTATTAAGTATGAATTTTTGGGTGGATACAAAATTTTGTTGAGCTTTGTTGTAGGCGTAGCAATGCTGTTTGCTTGCGAATGAGAGGTGTTTCATGCAACAATGTAGTTAAGGAAACGTGGTGCAGGGAGTATATTTTAAAGAGTTTTGACTTGGAAATATTCCCCACGGAATGAAAAAGTTGTTGGTATTCAGAGTTTAGAACGAATGATTAATAGTTTGCCCCAGGAGTGACTCTGTATTGATTTTCAATGATTGGATAATTTTGTGATTGCAGTCATACTGTTTAACGTTGCCTTTCAAAACGCTCAATAGAAACTCTTATGAAATTGAATTAGTTATATTATATAGCCTTTTGGGAGTTGAATTTTTTATTTAAAGGAAAATAATATAAAATCTATTGTTTGAAGACTGTTTGTTTGGTAAATTCCAAGCGAAATTCAGCTTTTTTGTATCCGTTTGTGTGAATGTAGTGTGAAAGTAATGTGTGGGCTGTCGCTGTTTTTTTTTTTTTTTTTTTAAACAAACAACTCCTCTCCCTTGTCTCTGGTTCTCAGGTTCATACATGATGGTGGATTCCTCCCAGCACGACCCAGGCGAGAAATCACGCATTCAGCTGCCTGTGATGAAAGAGAACGACACACACTGCATCGACTTCAACTACTTGCTGTACACCCAAGACGGGTCCAGCCCAGGGACGCTGAACATTTTGGTGAAGGTCAATAAAGGCCCCCTGGCCAATCCCATCTGGAATGTCACCAGCTACACAGGGAAGGACTGGCTCCGGGCTGAGCTCGCCGTCAGTACCTTCTGGCCCAATGAGTATCAGGTATGGTTCTGAACATTTATCCTGTCAACTTTGTCCTCGAAACATCTCAATGTTTTTTTTTTTTTGTTCTGTTTGCGAGTGTTTCGCAACACGGTAGCAACAAACAAATACTTTCCAATGCCTTCTATGATGCTCGGTCAGAAGCATTCCGTTTTTTTATTTACTCACGACTAAATTCAAACTCAAGCACTTGTAACAAGCACTTGTAATTTTTCTGAAGACATAAAAAACCCTCTACATTTCTCTCTAGTCATTGATTTATGTTAGAAACTACATTTATTATATTGAGATGGTATCCCTAACCTTCTAAAGAACGTGTTCCTATTCAACCTTGCAAGTTTTCAGGAAATTGTCACTAAGCTGGCCTGATTTATAATATGACACATTATGAGGCTTAGCTATGTGTGTTCATTTTTGTGAGTGACTTAAACATCTATCAGTCATTGCTACGGTTAGCTATCTAGCAGGTAGTCTAACATTAGCAGCTAACAACACAAACCGGTATTTGAAATAAAATTGATAGTAACATTTTATTTATATATATAATATAACATAATATACAGCCATAATGCTCAATTGTTATTAGCTCAATGTAATTACTTAATATAATTAGATATATACTAAATTATAATATTGTATCATAATATTGTGGTCTTTTGAGTAAACCCCCACTCAAAAGACCTGTTGAAGAGGTAATGGCTCTTAATGTCAGGTACCATCTCAGAATAATCCCAATATATTGCATGATAAAAGCACTCAAACACACAAAAACGGCCCTAGCTCCATTTATTCTGATAGCGATGTCGTCTTAACACCTCACTGTCTCCTCTTGCGCACTGGTCGTAGCTGCCTGACCTGCAGTCCACACTAGCTTGCAGACACCACTGTTTACTAACTGCAGGCAGGCAAGTACCGGTGCCGTGATCTCCTTTAGTTTACAAAAATTCAGATTTTCCCATTTGTGGATAGGCACGTCCCTCTCGCTGTACTGGAAACTGGTACAAGGCACTGGTTAGCCGAGAGATGCCCAACCCATTTTACGCGACCCAGCCCGGGCTCTCCAGTTCACAATCTAAGCTGGATTCGAACCTGCAAACTCCGACTCATAGGGCTTAGTCTGTGCTTGGGCAAGCGCCTTTACAAACTGAGCCACTTGGGAGGTTTCAGACTAATAATATTGATATGCCAGTATCTCCTACAAAATCCATACATTGTGATAATGTATCCACAGGGCATGCGGTCTTTATGGCTGCTATTGTTCAAGAAGAGGCCAGATCTTTTGTGTGCTTTGCGCAGGCTAAGCAGGAAAACCGGTCTTGCCCTGTCAGGTTTATGTGGTTGTTAAATAACAGCGTTGTGAGGGTGTGCGGAACAGCAGCGTGTTTGCCCTTCTTCAGTATAAAAGGACTGCAACCTAACAGCTCCTGATTCAGCTCCAGAAAGTCCAATTCGACAATGGCAAACTCGCACCTGCTGCACTCTAAATTTGAAGATACAGACTAGCCTTGGATGCACAGAAAACTAATATTTACAAAGTAAAAAAACAAAAAAACTAATTGAGTCCACATGATTGCTTATTCATTGTGAATTTCAATGGAGTGACCCAAAGCACCTTTAAATTGTGGCTCTAATAGAGTTCAAGTTTCACTCCTGAAAAAGAGTTTGCCGTAAGGGCAAGTACCTAAAGGGGGAGGGGAGGGGGGGTGGGGGTTGGTAAATCGTCTGAGAACTGCCCCAAAAGGTTAGCCTTTGGGCCGGAAGGTCCAAACGGGTCACACTGGCCTGATGGCCGTCTACCCACAATTTGTACTGTATCATTGTGGCGGTCAGAGGAAACGAGCAAAATGCTTCAAGTCGTCTTAAATGGCTGTAAAAGAGGAAACTGGCTACACAGTTTACCTTCGGAATCCAGTTATAAGATGTATGAATTGGTGGGGGGAAAGGGTGGGTTTGTGCATTAATTTTAATGAGAAGCATTAACTAGAAGCAAAACTGGTTGGATTTTTGGGACGAAGATATTGGTTGGAACAGTTTGAAAATGTAATTAAAATATTTGGAATGTGTTCTTCATAGATAAAAGCGAGGCTATCAAAGCTGATGATGCTGGCTCAGGTTCAACACTGTAAAGTTAGATGCTTGATAAATACATAATAGCTTACTCTCTTTAGATTCTTTATTAATCTGCCATGGAAACATGTGGATAGTTTCCAGTTAGTGTTTTTTTTTTTTCTGCCAAATTATATTTGTATTTTAACATTTATTTATCTGTTTATTTCATACAGCATTCCAGTCACAGCCCTTAGTGTGATTAAATGGGTGAAATGATATTTGAACCATCCGTCTTATATTACAGCATTAGTGATGTTTAAGGGGCTAATATGTACAGTTTTAATTTAGTTTTGACTGATTTTCTGCATATCTTTCAGGAGTGCATCCATAGTCTACGTTTTACAGTATTTAGAAACAATTTGTGGGGGATAGTTATCATGTACCTGACACTTATGTTGCGCAACTCGCTTACCTGAAAGGGATTTACCTGAAACCATTTATACACCTGGATATTTTCAGAAGGTTACTAGGGTTTGTTTAACATTCTGATGCCTTAACTACTACACCACTCAGCTACCTGCCTAAATCATGATACTGAAGGGGGTATGTAGGATGATGAAAAACCGTCTGCAATTGGTGCAAAATTGCGAAAAATCTCTCTGATAGGCAGATGCTTGATCACCTCAGTCGTCAATGAAGATGAGTGAGGGGGTGACACTTCCTCCTTTACTTTGGCAGGAGATCATTTGCTGCATTTACATAAAACAAAATCCGAAGAGGAGCAATCAATACTGTTACATTTTAATGGCTATATTGTTTGGAGTTCTTTGTTGAAGCTCCTTGCCTGCTCTGACAGTGCTGGATTTTTGGTTTTGTTTCTATTGTATTTTTTGTAAATAAGGAACGGTGTCATTTTGCATCTTAAAAGAAATCTGAATATGTTGATACGTGAGTGTATTTAACTGGCACGTTAAATTGTCTTTTGGTGTTTGAGGAACAAATTTAAAAGAATTTAAAATAAAGCGAAGCAAGTATTATTTGCTCTATTTATGTTTGCTTTATTGTCAAACATTTTGTGTTGTATTTTGAGTATTAAATGAAACACTCCAATTTTTTCTCAATAAAATATTAACATTGCTTGCCATTGCTTTTTAAGATGTTAATCCGTCGTAACACCGAAAAAGCAGTGGAATGTATAAAAAAACAAATTATAGTAGGCTTTACAAAAAAGAAAAAAATGACTCCCTGTTTCTGCAAATGTGTTTGTTTTTTTTTAGGAATCCCTCAGCAACCATTTAAAAACGAATATATACAGAATCAATTATAAGCTTAACTTGCAATAGGCCTAAGCCAAACTGGGAAGCATTTGGAGTTCAATATAAGAATTATGTCAATGCTTTAAATATGTATAATTGTCATCAGTACATTTTTGTTATTATTTTTTGCATTACTTTGACTAATTGTTGCAGCTCTATTTTTGAAATAGTTGCTGGGTACCCTTTAATCTAAGACTTGCAAATATGAATGTCCTGCTCTGTACTCCGTAGTCGCAATTCAATCTTATTTACTTATTCAATCTTGGTTTAATCTTGCTTTTCTCAAGACCTTTTCCCTGGGATATAGATGGCGTACTGTAGGATTAGCTGCAATTTCACTGGAAGCCTGTGAATTTGCAAAAATATAGCGTTTAATACCATTATTTACTTACATCGTGTTATTAACAACATTGTAAAACAACATCGTTGCACCCTCTCTGTTTACCCAAGGATTAGCAAACCCAACTCCATTAGGCATCTGTGCTTCGACCTAGCGGTTCATTGGTCCTGTAGTTCACAAATAACAATTATACACCAATGTGGGCAAGCTGGTTTCTTCTGGAATGCCTTTTAGTAGAACAACGTAACGACACTAATGAAAAGGCAAACTCCGAGAGCACGTTCTGCCGGTTTTCTCTGCAATCTCCTGTTTGTGGTCGCGCCCTTTTTGGATTGACAGTTGGAGCGGCCACATTTTTGTCAGCATACCGAGGCACCCCTGCTGGACGACAGTTCAAGACCTCCACTGCACCGTCTCCCAAATTAAATGAGGGGATACTGAACCGAAATGACACGCCTGGTTGCATGTCTCAATGCAGATGTGATGGAGGCAAGCAAGTTCAAACGCCACAGGTGGTAGAAAAGACTAGAGCACACAGGGGATTAAGTATCATTTGCAAGAGAGGACTTTATAATTAATACCTGCTCCCCCCTGGTTTCAGAAGGGGAAAACTAATAAACAGAAAAGGCTTGTGCCAGCATGTTACTCATTTCAATGTGAGGTCCTTGGTTTTCCCTTCTCCCCTCTTCCCGATTTCTACCTCATTTATTTCCAAGTAATTTCCCCCACTGATTTGTTTCTCCGAAAAGAGAAACCAGTTTTGAATGGCCCCAGTAATTGTATAAACAATGTTATTCTTACGATTAGAGTTCTTCAGTGTTGTCTTGAGTTGCTGTATCATGTTATCTGTGCATTAAATTGATCTATTTCTCATTCGAGGTACCTGATGGCAATTACTATGTTAACTAAACAATATAGAATTATAATGTGTTGTAAATAAATGTCAATTTAAAGGCTAATGTGATTGGATATTTTAGACAACTTGATAAATTAATTCAATTTTTTAAAGGAAGAAAAAAAATTTTCTGAGGATAAAATACTAAGTTATAATAAGTTAACTTATTAATTAGTGCTCACTCGTAAAAAATAAAAATTGTTAGTGCAAAATGATAAATCATTAGTTCAGTAGTTCAGTGATTGGTGCACAAGAAACGGTTATATTCTTCTGAACATTTCTTCAGTGGGTTAGCTTTCATTTGAACCTAGGCATGCCCTACAAGGCTTTGGAAACGTCTTCTAAAAGAACATGGACTTGATGCTATGCGTAGTAGCGACTCGAGATTAATTTAACTTATGAGGGTAAGCTCCATGGACACAGATGGATGTACCATGTTAAGTGGAACATGGTCTTAAATTCAGAAAATAAGTTAGACATGTGCCTGAAGTCGGCTTCTTACTCGCAAGTGTCTTATTTGGCCCCTGCTTCTTGGTTAGCTCTTGCTTCTTGTTCGCTCAGCAGAGCTATGCATGTTGCACTTTCAGGGCTCATTTTGCTCATGTTGAAATGACTTTGGGCCACTTGTGTGTCAGCATGAATCTATGGAGGGAACCCCCCTCTTTGAGGTCCAGTTGTGTTCAACCGACCCAATGCGTTTTTGTTTTCTAAATTGGTCAGCAAACATGCCATACGTGTCCCTTCGAACAGGCTTTTTATTTATTAATTAATCAGCAGGGATTTTAAAGGTTTAAATCGTGTTGGACCACTCGTTTCTCGGCTTGCATATAAAGAGGGATATTATCTCTTGAATAGGTGCGTTTTGCCTGACCCAACCTGTTGTTATGGGGTGTCTTAGACAAATATGCCTTCTGTGTACACATCGAGCAATGCGGCATTGACAGTCATGGTTTTTTCTAGAACGTGACTTAATTACTGGACAGAATTCATATTGTTTGCCCTTTTCTTTCATGGTAACAAACCATTCAGTCAGTAATTCAATCATCCCATTGGAGGAATCCAATATAATTTAACTAGTGTCCTATCGGGGAGACCTAGGTCGAACTTTTTGACAGTGTGCACTGGTTGCACTATTTGTACATCCCCTTGGATGAGAGCGTCTGCTAAATAATCATGGTTATTGATGACTGTTGGTGAACCTATCTTTGTTTCCCAACAGTCAAACAGATCTTGTCAAGAACTTGAAGTTCAAATTTTCAAAGATATAATATTGTTGAGCTTCCTATCAATAGCTTATTTTGTGCTCAGTAATTAATAAATTGTGGGACCAATTCATATCTGGTGGGAATGATTTAGTATTTTGTGAGGAATAATTCATATTTATGTTTCTTCATGCCCCTTTATGGGCTCCATTGTTTTTACTTTTGAACAGTTTTAAAAAACGGTGGCTAGTTTTTTAAATGCTGTCACATTGGATATATTTGGCCTTGTGGGACCTGAGCTTGGATGACAGCTACTCACCTGAATGGTCATGGTTTTCTGGAGCAGTCTGAGAGACTGAAACAAGTGGCAATGTAGCTATAACACAGACTGACTGCCTGACAATAATTTAGTCACGATGGCGAATGCTCTATGAAGGATTTCATCTTATAAAACTGACGTTTGAATTAATTTGTGAAATCCTGTACAGGTTACTGCGGTGCATCTTCATTCCCAGATCAGAGAGAGGGATCCAATTCTAGGTCTAACAATGTTGTTGTTGTTGGAAAATGCATCATTTCAACCACTACACATAGTAAAATGGCAGTTTTATTTATTAATGATTACTGCTAGCCAGCTAAACAACCTATCACTCCGTGAAAGGTTAACAGAATAATAAAATAAGTTGTAGTTGGTGCATTCGCTCAAAGATGAAAAGTTAACTAGTTGGCTAAATTATTTATTAATTTTTATTTTTCGTGTGTCCTAGTCCTGTGTCTGCTGATCCAGGCTGATGCGTCCGACTCATTAGTTTGGCTTTCTGCCCTGACTACTTGCAGTCAGTTCCTGTGGACTGTTATGGTATGAACCGCCATGCACAGCAACGCATGATTAGAACGGAGGCAGATCTGATGTTTAGGCCCTGATTGGTTGACTATAGACACTTTGTGACTGTGGCATTTATATATAGGTGCAGAGGAATGGGGCCGCTTACCCAGGGTACTTTTTGTTCAAGGGAGGGATGTTTGTGAGACAAATGTGATGACAAAGCACCAGTATGTATATTATTTTTTTTGTAGCTTACTTTGACAAAGTAGCCGGAGGCCTTGTATTAAAATCCCAAGTTGAGAAATCCCTGTTTTTCCTTTTACTGTGACCACATTTACATTTAAAAAATAAACCTCGCATCTAAAACCACTTCTCTACTGAAGAACTGAAACGAAACCTGTTGTGGATGATTAGATCGGAAAAGTGGATGCACTTTGCTCGTTCTTAATTTGCAGCCGCGCAGCTACACATTTCCCTTTTCGTATTAGCTTTGTTTCTGCGGTAAGTAGGGATTTTACTTTCAGCTCTTCAGTCCCCCTGCCCTCTGACATGGCTTTGTACTGCAGTCGCCGGCCCACACTTGATTTCTATAAGGAAACAATCGATGCTAATAAGGCAAAGCGTCACTTCTGCACCTCAAATCATGGTTTCAATTATTCTCCAAGCTCCTTGCCTGGTTGTTGTTTCTGGCTCTCTCCGGTATTAAATCGCGTCCTAATGCGCCCTTATGGAGATGGCTCTTCTGCTGAAACAGCGGCTGAAGTGATGGATTGAAATTGATCACTCGAAGCTGCGAGAGAACTCTTCAGCTGAGAAGGATGCACCACGCGAGAACTTTGAGGGATCGTAGGAATCAAAAGCCACATATATGTATGTTTACAGAATGGGAATGAGTAATGACCCCCCAACATCCATGGAAACAAAGAGCTTTTTACCACACCGCATTCCAATCGGTAGTTCCTTTTGTCTCTTTCTTTGACTTGACTTTGTTGACTCGGTGAGCACGGTGGAAATGATCTGCAGGAAATAAAATGCAAATTGGATTGCAAATGCATATTTTGTTTGGGTCCCAAGAGGTGAAATGACAGGAGAGAAGTGGTGATCTTAACATCGGGCTCATGCAGAGTAAGAGGTGTGTGTGTGTGTCTGTGTGCGGGGGCCCCTGTATGGTCTGTTCCTCTCAGCAGCCAGGGTGTTTGATAAAAGCTTGCAACTTTGAACTGAAATTCACTCGCCAATTCAACTCTGAAGAAGGCAATCGACATCAGTCTGGACTACTAAACCCGCACCTTGGAGTGCAGAAACCCAGGGATGGTAAAACTTTATGGTGTGTGCGTTTGCCCGTTGCTGCATTGATGTTGCTCACACAAACGCACACAGTACGTACTTCTTCAGTGGGAAGGCTTTTGTGTTAAGTTCTGAATTGTATGACATTCATTGCAAGGTCAGATTCCCTTTCGCCTGTCATTCATTGCATAATCCAGAGTCTCATTGGGTTGTACTGGAGAAGAAAAGGGAACACTTCATGGAAACGGTTTCCCGTCATTGCTTCGTTATCAGTCGCATTGAGCACAATTGTTTTTACAGCTCCAGCAAAGGGAAGTCGGCAACCTTAATCATTTTAATATTGATTTGTCCTCAGTGCATAACACACGGCTGGCACATGCCAATAGGTTTTACTCAAATTTGTGTTGCCGTAGTTGCAACGAATTACTGTGTCAATATTACATGTTGGTAGATACTGTGAAAATACTGAACGCTGAACTATTCCCTTTTTTTGGTAAGACATTTAAAGTATGAATGATCAATCAATACATACTTTGGTATACTAGATACACTGGAACACAGATGAGAATCAGAATTCTTTTGACAACACTGGAAGGTGGAGCAAACCGTGTGGGTATGACTGCACAGCTCCATATTTCTGCATGAGAAGCACCTGTGTGAGACTGCACAGTTTCTGCATGGAAGCCTGTGTGACTGGACATCTTCCTGCGTGACTGCGAGGCTCCTCTGCAGCTCCTGCATTTGTCTGTGTGGCTGCACAGCTTTTAGTCGCCAGATTCCGACACCGCTTGTCTGTGTGGCTGCACAGCTTTTAGTCGCCAGATTCCGACTCCGCTTGTCTGTGTGGCTGCACAGCTTTTAGTCGCCAGATTCCGACACCACTTGTCTGTGTGGCTGCACAGCTTTTAGTCACCAGATTCCGACACCATTTGTTGCATTCTTAGGTGGGAAATCTGCAGGCCCTCTCTGCCTGGCTCAACTGCAGCCCCCTAAACACTTCCTACCCCCACGTAGCCACTTTCTCCAGAAACAACGAAGTAACCAAATAGCCCTGCATATAATCAAAATATTGATTTGATGCCGCAGGCAGACGGCATGTGAAAACTAATTGAGGTGTTTCTCTAACTTGCTGAAGAAAGAAGCAACTGTTCTGTAAATAAAAATAGGAAATATTTGCCTGGAACAAACACATATGATTCATGTTTAGGCATTTTCAAAGAAAAGAGGTATTCATTACTTTCCTCATCTTAGTTTCCGCCATAGATATGTCACTCAAAATATTTTCTATGCACAAAACCAGGCTCCTTTATTTCTGTGCAAACTTGGAGCTGTCAGGTGGCTCCTGCTCTTTGGAAGGTTCACTGGAGCTGTGTGTGCTCGACATCGGGGCGGACTGTCTGAAGCACCGTGGTTTAGATAATTGCTCCAGTACAGGTTATCACACCAGACGGGCTTTTTTGTTCAACTTGTTCCTACAATTTTCCATGATCGCTACTGGCAGCCCCCTGGACTGTCGGGAGCGAAAATTACAAGCTGTAGTCAGAAGATGGCTAATTTTCCTACAAGTGGTTTTGCTTTTCTATTCTTCTTTGTGGATTTGGTCATATTTCCGTGCCTTAAAGAAGTGTTTTGTTTAGTTTTTATGCCGGAACGTGAAACATGGAACATAGAAATGGGAACGTGAAACATGGAACATACAAATGGGGACATGGCCTATTAACGGGGGGGGTGGTTGATTCAATCTTTGTCGTTTTCCGATCATCAGTGGAGAGCTAAGATGGAGGTATTATTGCACTCTGACTCCGCACTGGGTCATGGCTTTCCAAAAGATTTGCATCATAATCGGCTCGTCTCCATTTTTTGAGAAAGTGCTGGCTTAAGATGTGTTGTATAAATGTCACAGACATTAAAGAGAGATCACTTTAAAGGATACGGGGTTCGGCTAAAAGCACAGTATTATCAGCGGTCTCTCGAAGAAGCCCGTCATTTAAAAAGCTTTTTTTCTCACTCTCAAAAACATAAAGGATTTAGCATAAGCATAAATAGTTTGAAATATTCAGAGCATATTGATGTTAACCCTTTGTAGTTTTAGCCTTTCTGATTCGGTTTTGTTTCTTTCAGGATAGTAATGATCCGCCATCATATAAAAAAGAGAGATAATACAAGGGGATGACAGATTAATTTTTGCGTCGTTATTCCATTATTCTGATTGCGCTGTTCGATCCAAAATTCTCAACCAGGAGCTTAATTGGTTTGTTCCTCTGCCTTTCTATAAATGTAGTATTTTGCATTCATTATCATAATCAGTCTGTTTTAGTTAACTGTATTTCTGTAGTTGGTACTGTGACAGCATGGGTGTAGTTGTTGATGATGTGAATTTCTGATGGGCTGACAGCCTAAATAAGAGAAGAGAAGAAAAAAAAAAAGATCATTTTCCCCTACATGGGGTATTTCCTGCCAGAATACTAGTAGATCAATGTATGCTGTATTTACCAACAAAAGGCAGCAGACTGTCTCATATGGGCCTACCCCCACAAATTCTGCTGAGGTCTAGGATGCCCCCTCACTGCCCTCTAGTATGCATGCAGGCTGGTTAAAGGGGCTTTATCTTTGGGTAGATTATGTTTACTTCGATCTTTTATGTGAAACCGGGCTGATCTTAGAAAGAAAAAAAAGAATTAAGAATTTTGCATAAAATATTGTGATAAAATTGCTCAGCAGCACAATAAGACATAGGTAGGCTTTATTAGCATACAAAAATAAAACCTGTCTTAGTTAACATGAAGTTGACACTCCCTGCGGAATTCTACATGAAGCAACAAACTCAGGCCCTTTGTATCCAAATTCAAGAGGAGAGGAGAGGGATATTTGGTTCACCTCTGTTGATATCAGGTTGGAGAACGAAAAATATGAGGAGATTAAACCGAGATTGTTGAAATTGGGGTTATGGCTGCGTAATTGAAATTCACCTCCTGAACATCGAAGAGCAGTCAAAAAAAAAAAAACCCTTAGAAAATTGTCATCCTCTCGTGGCAAGTTGTAGTGTGCATGTTTAGTGGATGACCCTTTACATTAGAATACTGTGCATTTCATAAACCTGCTTAGTAATGGGATGCAATTAATCACTCTTAATCTTAAACATTTGCTGGGGAGTCCATCATAACTGAAAGTTTCAAGCCAAAATCTAACCCTAAACAAACCAGCCACAAAAAACAGGTGAACAACATCTCCTTCTCTATAGGCAATCTTATGATTAATAACCCAACATTACCATTCCGGGGCAACTAATTACTGGGAATTTTCCCCTTCAGCGTTTCGGATAATTGCAAATAAAAACCAATGTATGCATGGTCTTGGTTTAGGATTCTCTCAGCTCTTTATGTAGACTTGTCACGTGGGTGTTGTCATTTGTCACAGTGTTGTGTGGTCTGCAAAATCCCATTCTCCAGAGCTCCAGATCTGAAGCGTTGGAATTGACTTTTGCATTAGCCGAGGCATTAAGCAATTAAAGCATTGGGATGGCGTCTTTCTGAAATTCTGTGAGCGAGCTATCTGAATATCCCGGCGAGAGATATGAGCGGCAGAGCTCATGCTGGCTGTGGAGTTGCTGTGGTTTTATTTTTTAAGACCCATTCCTCAATGATTCATAACCTTCAAGGCGGCATAGAACATATTATTGTTTTTGAAGTTTCTCCATTTATTTGTTAAGAAAAATGCTGATTTTGACAGTGTACGGCGCGCACACACGCTTGCATAGAAATAAACTGTTTTCTCCAAGACATTCCCGAAGAAAGAATTTTATAAGCCAAATAACATTTAGCAATACAGTGGCGAAGTTCTGATAAGATTCATACCAACAGGTATTTTATTTATTTATACGCAGTTGCCCCTTCCATTTCTGGAATATAATTTAATTTTTCAATTTACAGTCACATCCCGAGGCACAGCGCAATGCAGAAAGAGATTACACAGAGGCCTGCCCAAACTCGCAGAGTGCACTTAGGAGAGAACGCTGCAGCAATGGGGATCAATCTGGGGAAATTTAGTGGAAACAAGTCACTAAATAAACATCTGTATTCCTTTGATTTTGACAGGTCATTTTTGAAGCCGAGGTCTCCGAGGGGAAGACTGGTTACATCGCGATTGATGACATCCAGGTTCTGAGCTATCCGTGTGGTAAGTAATTACAAAGCTGGTAATTACTTTCTGCTCTAGGCCTGCTCGTGACAGGTTTGTTACGCAGATGAGGATAAGCAAGATGACAGGCCATTGTCCTGGGGAGGCAGGGTTTGGTGGAGAGGTTGATGAAGGAGGTCGACTTCCATCTGGGCAGGAAACTGAATAAAGAGTGGATGTAATCCCTAAATGTAATGCTGCTCTTACTGCATTGATGGTGTGCATAAATGGCGCACGGTTCTCCCACTTCAGTGCCAACAAGTGCTTCACCTTTAGCCAGGAAATTTTTAAATGTAGTAAACAACTCTCTTCTAAAATATATTAATGCTCTGCAGCCGTGTAAGCAAAGGAACAAGAACCAGAAATAATTGTATCTATTTAAATAGCGGTAACTAAGGGCTGAAACCATTAAGAACTTAAGAGGTAGAGGAAAGCTGTCTACACGCTGATGTAATGGATGGAACCCTTTATGAATCATTAATTATTGTCAATAAAAAAATGCTGACAGATCCTTTCAGGTGTTGACCCACCAAACATATACTTTACTTATGTTAGGCTCCATTACCCATGGTGCCTGTATTTAACTTTTCATAATCAGTTTACCAACATCGTAGACTAGCTCTTCCAGATATTTTGGGTCAGTTGTAAGAAACTTGTGAAATTGCCGGTGTCTTAATTAGCGTCTTCACTAAAGTACTATTTAAAAGTTTTTAATTTAAACTTGCTGCTGACACTCTTGAGAGGATTGGAAATTCAGACTGTGGCAACAACCAGATGTGGTAAAGACATTGAAATACTACAAAAATACATTTTTTTTTAATGTTCCCATTATACAGAGCTTACAAGGATGCCGTACTTGCTTATCTTTGCACAAACAAAACCGAGAAGAGGGAAGAGGTTTTTTAATTATAGTTTGAGAACAACTGCAAATGCCACGAGGACTAATGGGATTAGTTTAAATAATGAAAATATATACCAATAAATAGTTAGCCAAAACCAGCCGAGGATTTCACCCCCAGGGAAGAGTTCCAATAGGGCGGCTAATCCTTTTGAGCGATTAAATAATGCATGATCGGACTATCATGGTTCGTTATGACAGTTAGTTGAGGGGGTTAGTGTGGTCAAAGGGAGGGGCTTGACCACCAAGGTCTCAATAAGTGCAGGTACTCGGTCACAAACACTCAGTGAGAGGATTGTTTTTTAAATTTAAATAAAATCAAACCTAACAAAAATGGCTCTGTGTGAGCTTAAGTTGTGTACTCTTCTTAATGTAAGTTCAAATTGTGAAAACAGTGAAACAAAAGCCTCTCTGGCCACGTGGCATCGCTCCTCACCTTCTGCAGGAAGCCTTCCACTTCATATCTTTTGAATCTCACTGGACCAATCAAAGGTTAATTGGCCAGGTGAGTCAGTTTTGTGGCATTATGGGGATTGTGGTTCCTTCCTCCCTTGCTTTGACACAGATAAAATGTAAAAATGTAAAAAAAATTTAAATGGGAAATGTCAGGAATTATAGAAAGTGGCAGCTTGTCAGCAGCCAAAGGTATCCTGATCACCTGTCTGATTTCAAGCTTCAGGTTGGGATGCTTGTTGACCTGCTTTGTTGATTTAAGATCCTCTGAAATCAGCCATGTTTATGTCAACTTTTCTCGCATTTTTATGTGTAAATTCTTAAATTCGCATGAAAAGTATATGTCACCAGTTGGCTATTCCTGATAGCTGGCCTAGGTTTGCCATCCTGCTGGTACTTTACCAGTCCGTGCAGTTTTTTTTCTTTCTTTCTTCATATCTCTGAGGAGGCAACACTAGGCTTGCCAGCTAGTTCAAGGCACACAAGATGGAGATAATTCATCAAGACTACATTTTGGGCAGGTTGTCGTGCATCACTTCGTGCTCTCTTCTGAAGACGACAGCCCAGAAACGAAACACTTCGCCATTCCCAGAGATCACTTCGCCATGATCATAGAGTTCCCATGGTTTCTTCTTTGTTCACCCTTCTGATGTGGACTAAACGGCTGTTGGAGAGTAAACACCTGACCAAATCTTATGCAAACCGTTTGCAGAGTTATTAGAGAAGTCATTATTAGTAATCGGTTAAAACCTGTTTCCCGCCGGATCAAATGTAAAAATACCGCAAAGACATTTCTATCAAGCACTGTCATACATTTTTATTTTTTCCAGAAGGACTTTTATCACAAAAAACGGCTTGATGGAAACCTGATTAATGTGGTTCTTCCCCCCCTTAAAACTGTTCTGTGTTTATCAGTTTCCATCCATCTTGGATCCCTAATTTATTACCCCTTGTGAAGCTGTTCGCTCCTTCAGTTATAAACATAAAACAAAAAACTCAGTCCTCTGGCTCATTGTTATATGGATGTCCCTCAATATCACTGAGTAGTTTGGTTACAGCCTCAGAAAGACTGAAAAAAATAGAGGTGGTGCTTCTGTGAGATTTTATTTCTGCAAGACTTGCATTAAATAGTCAACCTTTACGATTTTTCTGGTGCTGCGTGGTGTGTGGTGTACGTCTCTTTTATCCCCTGTATAATCTTTTCACTGCAGCATTGCTGTTCTGTGTATCTGTGGTAAATATGCATAATGATATTTTTTCACTAGAGTATACTACCTAATTTGTTGCTTTGCCTGTGGGCTATTATTTGAATTAGCAGGCAAATTAAAGAATTTAATCACATACAGATTCTGTTGTTTTTTTTTATTTTATTTTTTTAAAAGGACATTAAAATTAAACATTTAAAGGAGATTTTTCCCCTCAAAGTTGGTATAAAGCAGATGTTTTTAAATGCTGTGTTTTATAATTCATTCAGTTTTTCCATAATATAACGGGCCTGTTTTACATTTATAAGTATTTTTATGCTACGATTACATTTTTATTCCAACAATGATAAATGGGCCTTCTTCATGTTGAAGCCATCGTTATTCTAGGCAAATTGGTTTACGATTCTACATTTCCCCATTTTCTATGTAGAAGCAGGTCTGTCTCGAGAGGTAGTAGGAATTTATAAGAAGGAACATCCTGGTCAGTGGACCCATTCCTCGTTCTCCTCAGTCAACTCTGCACTGCTGTCTCCTTGAAGTCTTACATGAGTGTAACAAGATATCAGCCTTGGCTCAGTTGCATTGACTAGAACATTCTATGTCTGACATTCTGTGGACTAGTTCTATTCGAATGTATCTTAGAGTTGGGGGGGGGGGGGGGGGGGGGGGGGGGGGGGGGGGGGGGGGGGGGGGGGGGGGGGGGGGGGGGGGGGGGG